>WSZQ02112493.1:0-44097 GCA_019419845.2 Weissflogia rhopalogaster
ATATTGTAATGCAAGAGATAGGGAGAATGTCTGTTAAATGGGAGTCGGTTAGCAGGGTTGTAAGGTTTGAGGAGAGACTGAGTAGAATGGAAAGCGGAAGATTGGAGAAGGATATATGGGAATGGTGTGCTAAGAGAGCGGTGAGTGGGTGGAGGGTGGATAGAAGGAAGGGGTATGAACATGTAGGTTTGTCTGAATTAGCGGTAGAAGAGATATTGTAGGAAGGGAGACCGTTAGAATGGATGGTGCGTGAAAGGGGTCGAGAGGTGGAAGAACAGGTGCGCCAGCAGAACGTAGGTAATAGCTCGTATAACCTTTCACACAGGCTAATACAGGTCATCGGGCAGAAGCCAAAGTATATCACCATGCAAAGAATGAGCGCTGACGACAAACGGGTTATGGCCAGGACAAGGTGTGGGAGTAAGGAACAAGGAAGAAAGGTGTGGATGGGGAACGAATATATGGAATGTGTGTTATGTCGAGGTGGGGTGGATACCTGGGAGCATCTTTGTGTCTGCGAAGGGCTGAATGGTTTGGGATGTAAAAAGGGGAACGTAAAGAAGTGGTTGGGAGAGGGAGGGGAGAGTGTCACAATACTGAGAAAAATTGTGAAGGAGAAATCGAAACTGAGGAGAGGGATGACCAAGTAGGGAGGGTGGAAGGAAACACCACGGAGTGGTTGTGAGTTTTTTTCAAAAAGCACGATAGTTGTACATGTGCCTAATTTACTTTATTTTGTCTTATTGTTATGGATTATATTTTTGTTTTATTTATTTATTTTATGAAGTCTATTGGCAGCAAAATGTAAAATGGTGTAAAGGATGATTGCCAATAAAGGTCAACACACGCCTGCCACGACCGCCAAAAATGTGTTGAGTTCAAATGCAGTTAGTTAGAATTGAAAGATTTACCAGGAATGATAATTGAGTGTGGGAAATGATTAAAGTGTAAAAAAGATAAAGTAAGTATGATGATGCATTTTGAACACCCCCATATTTATATAAAGAGGGCTAATTTTTAATAAATTGACAAAACTGACATGTCACAGTCAACAAAATTATTGCCAACAAGACACACTTTAAAATCACCAAGGCAACATGCTGTTTGAAAGTATGAATTGAATTATTGCTAAATTTCTGAGTGAATAACGATGCTGTGACGGTTGCCAACATTTTTGTTGCCACTCAATCACATAACGTTTTAATTGAAACTTTTCTCGCTGATGAAACAACGTGGCACATTGTAAAAACTTAATAGAGTCTACAAAAATTACAGGAAGATTGATGAAGATTTATGATAAAGCATTGCTTAACAAACACAAATATAACCTGTCACGGTCACCTAGTGTCTTGTTAAAAGACATTAACATGTTTTGGTCGCTAAAAAGTGTCCGACACAACACCATAATCAGGAAACATGGTTTACAGAAACAGAAATTGAACCATGCAGGAATAATCATCAATTTGCAAGTAGAAGTAACCTGTTTTTGCGAGGAACTCAATAAGGCCCAATTAGGTTTCAGTGTAAAACAGGCAAAGATGTCATGTCACGGTCGCCAAAACTGTTACTTCATAGACAAACTTGAAGAAAATACTGCAGAAGTATGATATTTTAAATGAATGAATTCTCAAATATTCGAATAGCCGAAAGTAAAAATGACCTGTAAGTGTAGCTTGATAGAAGATATTGAATTGACAGGGTGTATGAAAAAGTGTTTACGATAACTAGAGATCACCAGAAGTATTTTGGTGGTCAAGAATAAATTTAAACATTAGGCCCGCATGTTAAAATTCAGTTTTCCTGTTACCAAAATTTCTTGATCACCAAAATTCGTGTTCAGGAACACTCCAAGAAACCCCCTGTGATTGTTTCATGGCTCCATGCCTTCGTTTGGAAAGCTTTGACTTAGACAAACCTGTTCATCTCAAAGCATCGCCTTGGAAAAAGAGTCCTCGGCAAATGTCGAAGAATTCATTTAATAAATATCATAACCTACCATCCGAGATTAGATTATTTTAATCTCTACATAACTAAGAGCTTTTAATAAATATTTATAGTTCTTCACTAATTTCTTCTGAATGACCACATTTGTAAATCCTAGGCTTTGGCGACAGTGATAGGCCATATTGATATATATCATAACTATTAGATATAATATTCTGGATATTTATTACTGTTACATTTAATTTATATTATTAAATTTTACTTTGGGATTAACTTGTATTGTTCTTTCCACATTCCTTTCAAGAAGAGCATTACTCCAAATTTAAGTTGTTAGTGTGCGATCGTGACAGGTCACTTTTACCTGTCCGATGTTACATCCAAACTAATTACA
Organism: Weissflogia rhopalogaster; assembly: GCA_019419845.2. Taxonomy (NCBI): domain Eukaryota; kingdom Metazoa; phylum Arthropoda; class Insecta; order Coleoptera; family Staphylinidae; genus Weissflogia; species Weissflogia rhopalogaster. The sequence continues at coordinate 2,336 of WSZQ02112493.1, forward strand.
CTTCTTAACAACCTTTTCAGCCTTAGTAGACTAACCAGTTTTGAACACATGGGTAGATCAATCAAGTCCCACTTTACCATATAACTACCTTCCGCTTGTAACAGTGAAGCTAAAATTCTCTTGTTTGTTTTTACACGAAAGACACTAGCATTGCTCAATGAAAATGACTTGTACACATTCGGATTAAAACACTTTTAACATTTAAATCGTCTATTAACAGCACATCCTTGGAGTTAAACCACCAACACGAAAGTGAGAGAGAGAGCTTCTCCCACGCGTCATACCATCAAGCTCGCCTACAAACTCCCCCAACCAACATTACATCTTTGACAATCAAATTCCTCCAAACTAGCAGAAACCAATGTTTCACTGGATGGTCCCATAAAAATAAGATAGAATAAACGGATCCTTCATAATTTCTTTTGGATGAACCTGATCGTAGAATTCAGGTTTTGGAGACCGTGATTGGCCATTTTAACCATATACTATACTATATACTATACAACATATACTACTCTGAACAGTATCCCCCGTACAATCCAAACTTGAACATGTGGATAAACCTAAATAAAATTATCTTAAATTGTCATAACCTCGATATGAAAAAGAAACATTCGAAACAATTTATTCTGCAGATGCATCAATTGATCGAAGCATCTTCAGAATAAGAAAATCTAAACGTATTTATTTCCGAAAAAATTAACCAAGAAACGAAATTTCGTGATTCCGTGACACGACTTTCATGGCACCTGCACATTAGCAGAGGTCAATGATATTCCAGTCATTTTCTGGGTAATAAAATATCACTTTTCATAGGGAGATTGTCAGCCTGGCCTAACAAACTTCTTTAAGGCCAGCCACCAATGGAACGGAACCTTTTCTGATACATCAATTTAGATACTAAAAGTCCCTAATGAACACTGCATTCTTTCCACTTCAAATACTACTTCATTGGACTTAGTCGTAATTTTAAATTTCTGATTTTGGCGACCATGACAGGCCAGCATCATCTATTTATTCACTATTCCTTATTCATTTCCAGTTTTTACCTCAGTTCTCTTCCTTTACAACTTTACTACTGTTGAACAGTTGGATAGAATCACAAAATCCCCATCGCACACATAGCTTCGACATCTCAAATTATCCTTTGAACATTGTCATAAAAAGAAGTTGATTTGTAGTCATCAACTAAATTACTATTGATTATAATAATAACTATAGTTAAAAGATATTAGGTGACCATGACAGAACAGTTTTACGAATGCAATAACTATTCCATATTTCATCTTGGTCCATGACTATTGCAAAAACTAACCATACTTAAACAATCAGACAGATCAAAACAATGTCTCTCTCAAAATAAAATAAAAAACACCTAGGACATAGCCTATTGAAAATTCAGATGGTTTGTTGAAGTATTCTGAGGTCAAAGTTCTGAAGCTGACCGTGACAAGTCAGTAATGCCTCTTCTTCAACAATTCCGTACTAATTTCTGAACAATTACGTATGTTCAACGTATTTAGGTCCTCTCTGGATAGGCCACAGCTGAACAATTCTACGGAACAAAATAACGGTTCTCTTAAAAATCCCAATTAACCGATGGCTTTGGTATATCAACGACATTTTCAAGTTGCGTGAAATTTAACATTAACTAAAGCATTAATGTTCTTCGGCACATTCATGCACAATTATAGATTTACATATTTTGGCGACCCTGACATGACAATGCAATAACCATTCTCTATTCTATTCCGGACGCTTACTACCTGATATTTTTAGAAGGGTACTCATACCTCCTTCCATTTAACCAAAACCAAGACGTTCTTAAACCAGGTCTTATGACCCCACACCTTATGACCCCAAAGCTGTAAAAATGAAGTAAAACCAAAAATCATTTTGCAAGGCTCAACTTATGACTCCCTGTATGAAGAAACGAAAGCAATCTGGAAACCCCCGGCCCGAAATCTCCCAGCTATAAACTTTACGCGCATCATCAATTGTCCTGATAAAGCGCTCATAAAACACCGCCCCTTTCCCCAAATACTCCACGCTTCCTTTTTCCTATACGTTTCTAAGTGTTTCATGCGAATGCTTCACATCCGCGTTTTGCATACGCCCCATCCCTCCTTGGCTGCGAAAACCTGATGAACGCAGCAACGCCGTTTGAACGCTCCACGTACGTGTTAAAGTGGCAAACGTGCCAAATGACTAAGCGCCTTTGCTGGAAAATCATCTTAAACATGTTCCAAATCTTCCTGCAGCCACTCATGCACGCTTTGCGGAATTATGAAAGATTGCGCTCCACGCAAGATAGCATCTAGAAAAATGTCTTCATATTTTTCATCTTATCCTCATGCTAAGCCGGTTATTGCAAATGATTTGACTTAGATCTCGGCGAAAACTTGTGAGTTTTGTGCGTTAGTTAATTGAGGAAATGTTGAACATGTCTGTTCGGTGCTCGGCGGCGTGCATGCTCGGTTAAAACAATTAAGACTTTGCGTTACTTTACTCCAGTTTGCTTCATTTCACTTCCCGGTTACTTCTGCTCGTATTCGATAACTGTAATTGCTTGAAAGTGTCTTAAATTCTGTGTATTTATGCTGATAGGTTTTGTTCAAGAGGGCTGGTTTTAAGACCCCCCACTTATTCTAATAGAGGAGGAGGAGTTAAAAGTGGTCTAGTTTCAAAGCAATCGTCAAAATTGTTCAATTTATTTTTACATCTTTCGAAAACAAGGCGACGAAAGAGAACGGTAAAATAATTCGATAGGTTCGATTAGTTTACAGCTTCACCATTTTATGAAACGAGAGGAGTCACATTTCTCCTTTATATTAACTTTACTTCTGTCTAGTTAAACATTAAATTATATAAGCCAACTTGTGATAACTCTACCTTTTTCATTATATGCATATCCACTTTATATAGCTTCTATTACATTTTTATAGCTCCGGCCCTTTTAGGCAGCATAAAAAATTGTTCAAATTTAGTGTTTGGAGTGTAAGGTGTATTTACATGAATTATAACATACTAACATCAGTTCGGTTATAGCTCCTCCCGCTATACAGGACTTTGGTACAAAACTTGTGCGTTTTGATTCTAAAAAGTGTCCTACAAGTAATCTCCTCCCATTAAATTTGATTGCTTAGAAATGTCTTAAATTCTATGTGTTTACGCTGATAGATTTTGTTCAAGTGGTCTGTTTTAAGATTATCCACTTTTTCTAAGGGAGGAGGAGTTAAACGTGATCTAGTTTCAAAACAATCAAAAAGTCAAAATTGTTCAATTTATTTTTTCGAAAAGAAGGCGACGAAAGAGAAGAAACATTAAAAGAATTCAATTGGTTCTATTAGATTACAACCCTACCATTTTATAGAAAAATGGGAGGAGTTATATTACCCCTTCAAACTTCACTTGTGTCTAATTAAGCATGTAATTATATAAGGAAACTTACGATAACTCTCCCTTTATTTCATTATAGACACACCCACTTCATATAGCTCCTCCCATTTTATTATATCTTCGCCGCTTTTAGATAGAATTAATAAGTGTTCAAATATAGTGTATGGAGTGTACGGTCTTAATGCACCAATGTAGCATAGTAACATATATTCAGTTTTAGCTCCTCCCACTTTACAGGAATTAGGTATAAAACTTCTACGATTTAACACTAAATAGTGACTCCTCTCATTAACTTTATTTGTTTGGAAGTGTCTTAAATTCTATGTATTTACGCTGATAGGTTTTGTTCAAGAGGACGGTTTTTATGACCTCCCAGTTTTTCTAAGGTAGGAGGAGTTAAAAGTGGTCTAACTTCAAAAAATTCGTGAAAATTATTCAATTTATTTTCACATCTTTCGAAGAGAAGACGACGAAAGAGAAGAAACATGGAGTATACGGTCTTAACACAGTTTACAGTTTACAGGAACTAGATACAAAACTTCTGCGTTTTGACGCTAAAATTTTTCATAGATGTAATCTTTCAATAATTTCTCTTTTCATCAGGTGACCTCAATTCCCATTTGTTTATAGTTCCAATCCATTATAAAAAAGCAACGCCCATTCGGATATAACCCCTCCCATTTTTGTTAAAATAGGAATTAATTTAAGTTTCCGTATTTCCTCTAAAATAATCATAAAAATGAATATTTAAAAACTCTCCCAATTTTCCTACGGCTCCATCCATTTATTTATATCTCTGACCTTTTTATTTTTGCTCAACCCCTTTTCAAAAAATCAATTTTATGCACCTACATAAAATACGTACATTTAAAACTGGCGCAGTTCTAAAATCCCACCCGGAAATAGTTCAGTCAGAGTTAATTAAAAGTTTCCTAAATCTAAACGAACCGAAAATAGGGAAAGGACTAATTTTGGGATGTTTCCGACCTTCTCCCCAAATTTCGTCGTAACCACTAGGGAAATTTTCATCTCCGACCATGTTTATTTCCGAAATTAAACCGTTCAAAAATTGAAGCGGGCCCAAGTGGACACACTTCCAACAAGCTCTTCAGTAAAAACGTCAAACTTCCCGATGAAGAACACTCGAAGTTGACAGGAAAAGTTTCGACATTATCTTAAGCAGACATGCGACCATTTTCGCCATTTTCGCCAAATACTAATACCCGTAAGTTCTAAAACAATGTAACTTGTTGTCCTCCAGAGACACGCGCCTCTCCGACGTCATGCAGTATAACTTTCTCAACTCATGACCACTGCGGTTTTCTTAATTTTCTTCTCCAAAATTTGCCCCTCCTGCAAACTGGACGAAAACTTTTCGTCTTTGATCTATGATTTATACACATTTTGATAAGTTCCTGATAGCTTCCCAGATAAGTTCGTTGGCGTAGCCGAGGGATGATAAGTTTGTGGCTTAAAATTCACGTCGCATTTCGCACTTTTTCCCCGCGCATTTTTTGTTCTATCGATAAATAAACGAAGAAGATTGGCCGTCATATAGGGAGGGTAAGAAGACTTTCAAAGGAAACGGGTTTCCATCGCAAAAAATGGAATGAAAAATGATGAAAAAATGAACGCAGCGGAATGTCGGTCGGTTGCATTTCGTCAGGAAAACCGTCTTGTCTCTCGTCTCTTCCGGTTTTCCTTCGTTTTCCTCCAGCTTGTCGTTCTCCTGCCGAATGTTTAATGTAGAAAAATTGCACGAAATTGTACGGTAAATAATTTTCTTTGAGTTCCCGAGGAGCCCGTGCGTCTTTGAGTATAATTGTTAGCAATTTTTTTCTCTGACCTTGTTTTTGCTTCGCGCTTGTTTCGTGTTTTGTAGACGTTTGTTTCGTGGATAATAAATTACCGCATTATTTTCGTGCGCGTTTCAAGTCGAGCTGAAAGCTAATAGAATCTGCCGGAGAAGGAATATAAAGGGCATTATGAGCGAAGGACTTCGTGGCATGAAAATGGAGACGAAAATTATGAGCGCTTTTAAGCGGAACGTCGCCGTTGCGTTGGTACAGCAGGGACTGGGTTAGTAGCGCATGCGAGCAAAAGCAAACCCTTTCACAGTGCGTGTGATTGGGAACGGCGAATGCCAAAGCACTTTTCATTAGCGTGGGCTTTTCTTTTGATTTTTCTATGTGCTTTGTGCAAAAGACGCGGCGCGGCTTGGAGTGCTTGCCCTGAAGTGTTCGAGTGGATGATTAATTGCATTTCCCCAGTAGTGATTAATGAATTGTTAAAAGTTGCGTAATAGGATGTTAGGAAGGCATTTGTTGGACCGTCTTATTGTGTTAATATCAACTGTTTAGTTAATATAAACCTGAAAACTGACGTAGCTCCACCTCTTTTATCAAAAAGGGGAGGAGTTAATATTTTGCTTCTTATTTTGTTTAGTAACTTCACTTGATTCGTTCTGTAAGATTTCTTTTGGATTTATCATTATCCATATACTCCTATATACTCTTTTAATATACTCCGCCCCTTTTGTTATAGCTCCGCCCATTTAATTGGAATAGGAATTCAGGTTGTCCCAATCACAGCTGCATTGTAACTTCACATATTTTAGGTCTACTCTTATTTCTGATTGATTCCTTGCCTGTATATTTAACTTACCTGTATATTGAAGGAAGGAATTTTGGCATTTATTACGTCTAATAACTTCAATAGTTTAAACTAACAACTTCATGAATGTTTGAGTGGATAATTAATTGCTTTTGCCCAGTGGTAATTAATGACTTGTTAAATGCGGCGTAATAGGATGTTAGGAAGGCATTTGTCCGACCGTCGTATTGTGTTAATATCAACTATGAGTTAACATAAATCTGAAAACTGGCGTAGTTCCACCTCTTTTGTCAAAAATTGGAGGAGTTAATATTTTGCACTTTATTTTGTTTAGTAATTTCACCTGATTCGTTATATTCGTTATACACCCTCCTTGTTATATCTCCTCCTATTTAATAGGAATAGGAATTCAGCTTATTTGATTCTTATTATACTCTAATTTCTGATTCATTCCTTGCTCTCACCTGTATATTGAAAAAAAAGACGGAATTTTGACACTTATTACGTCTAATAACTTCAATAGTTTAAACCAACAACTTTATCAATGTTTGAGTGGATTATTAATTGCATTTACCCAGTAGTGATTAAAAAGTTGTTAAATTTGGCGTAATAGGATGTTAGGAAAGCATAAACCTGAAACTGGTGTAGCTCCACCTCTTTTATCAAAAAGGAGAGGAGTTAATATTTTACTATTTATTTTCATATTTTATTGAAAGAAGGGAGAAGTTAAATTGGTGACGCTAACCCCTTCATCGTCTTCCAACCACACCTCTACTCGATTTCCTCCCCTGCCCTCTTTCAAAGCCCACTCCTGCTGCCTTACTATTTTTAAAACTATTCTTATAAAAGCATGGCATGTTTGTCGAGTGTTTATTAAGTTTTTCGATCTTGACATTTTGTTTTAATCACGATGTTGTGGTGTTCAAAATCGTGAGCTTTCTGAACAGAGACGTTGGTGTGACTTGTTCTTAACACATCGGCTACGCTCGAAGAACTTAGCTTAACATGATCCTGTTGAGTCAGGTCCCGCGCATAATACGATTTACATCTGAAAATGCAGCAAGTGACAGTGTTTTTATAACGTGTTTTTATATGAAAAACAGGAGGAGTTAAAATTTACCCCTATATTTTGTTTTAATTTTCTTATTTCCTACAATAAGAAGAAGCGTTATGTATTTACTTTAATCAACCGTTACTGTATGGCAATAACTGTTCCCAACTTGTCATAACTCCTCCTTTTTTATACGAAAGGGTCTATAATACGAACTGCATAAGAAAATTCAAATTATGAGCAGGTAAATTTAACAATTCTGAATCCTGAAAGTTACATATTTCATAACACGCTCCCCGTCCCAAATATGGGAGGAGTTTTCAAAAATAAATGAAAATATTCTAATATTGAATATTTTGTTCCAGGTTGTGAATGTATAGTGTACTCAGCAACCTATGGCAAAGAAAAAGGAACTTTTAAAAGTCCGGACTTCCCTAAACCTTATTCCTCGAACATCGACTGCTTACTCTATACATTCATCGGCAGTTCGGACGAGATCATCGAAGTGACCTTCACAGAGTTTGACATTTTGAAGACATCTTTAGAGTAAGTATAGCCACGATCGTGAATTTTAGAAAACACTCTTAGCTTTGTACAGATCCTCAAACTAAGAGGATGGAAGAAAGTGGCACAGGTCAGGAAAGAATCAAGGAGGATAAGGGAGGCCAAGGCTCAAGCTGGGCTATATTGCCATAAGAGAGAGAGAGAGAAAGCTTTGTAAGCGTAACTATCGGGTAGAAACGGAAGTATGAAGGCAATCGAGAAACGTAGAAAACTACTATTATTTAACTTGGTGCGACAGAGGAGGCGGCTTATATACTGAAGATCTTGCACAATATTGCACAATTGAAAGAATACGATCCTTGTCGTGTTAGGGGCAAGCTCCCTTCTTCCTCTAGGTGCAAAACAGTTAAATTATTACTCTATAAGAGTAACGTGCAATAGTGTACGTTTCATATGAATATTTCTGTCTCGCACGGTGAGTATTTCTTACTTGCGCCACTAGCTGACTCAGCATTGCACTTGAGGCTCGTTTGAGAAGGGAAATATCCTTAAATTGACTCATCTTTCTTTCCTTCAAGACTTCTAAAGATAAAAACTTAAGAAAAAGTCCAGTAAGAAAAGGCATGTCCATAAACAACCTGCAATTACGAAATTCAAATAGAAACTAGTCAAACATAAATATAAAGCCCTCCTTCTCCCCCGTTCTCGACCATTAATATCTTCCATTGAGGCGCAAAATTTAATGATGCTCAGCTGTAAATGTTCAACTCTCGGAGCATAATGTAAGAGCACTCGCGAAAAACACACAGCGACGATAGGGTTAATTGTCCGTGAACGCTCCTTCGGGCCTCCGCGTTTTCATCGCCCTTTATCGCTCCTTTTAGCGTCACTCATCCCTTTCATTGTTGACCTTTTATTTACGTAATAAATTTGTCGAGCTGGAGTCGTCGAGATCGTCGTTGGCAGGATCTGGCCTGGCATTTCGCGAGCGCAGCACGCGGAAAGTTTGCCCAATCAAATCGACGCCGACGCGTTCCTGCAGGCCGTTTCCGTGGACAGGTGCAAACTGGAACGCAACCAGAGAGAGAAAAAATGCCGGGAAAGTTGGGGCGCGCCAAAGTTCGCCAAAAAGTTTGGCGGTTGTGTAGCTCTGTAGTCCTGCGATCGACTAAGCTTTGACACGCACCCTCCTCGTTTCCCGCCGCGTCGATGGGAAAAGTTTATGATGGATTATCGATAGATGGAAAGTTGGTCAAAGTTTGTACAGATGTGGTAATAATTTTTAATGAGATAAGGGAGAAAAAACCAATTAACGGTATAGGGCTTTTTAGCATGACAAACAAGTATTGAAGCGTTAACTTGGATCAGTTGCGACTTGTGGTGATATATTACTTTTTTAGAGTCATATAGACGTTCTAGACATTGGAACATGTGAAAAAGGTGGACATTATAGTTCCTCACTTTTAGCTATAACTCCACCCTTTTAGTTTTAGCTCCACCCCTTTATTTACAGCTTCGCCTCTTTGGGAATAGTTCCACATGTTTTCTAGTAAATAGCATGAGTTAAAATATGATATTATGTAACAATATTTAGTAAAATTAAACCTAAATATGTATCTATCTAAATTAAGCTTGCTATAACTATTTCCCCTTTTTATTATCATATCACAGAATAAGCAGAAGTTAAAATTTGTTTTCTTGCAATTTTACGCTATAATATGACTATCTTTTATTTATTTTTTGCTATTTTATCAGTAATTAAAGTTATTTAGTATAAAGTGATTTATCTAGCTTGATTCTCCTCATTTTTATTCGTCACCATAGAAACATGTGCACATTAAATTTTATATTGTTTCCAATTCCTTTTTTCCTTTATGAGATAAAATTAGTATTATCTTACATCTTTCTCTCAGTTCTTAATCAAGTTATATTAACGCGTCCTCTTGTTTATAGCTCCACCATTTCAAAGAAATGTATTTACGGGAAAAATTATTTTAATGAAAGTTGTATGTGGAACATGCTCTTGTGAGAATAACCCCACCCTTTTTACCATAGCTCCACCTATTTAGTCTAGCACCTCCTGTTTTAAAGGGGATCGGAGGAAATATAATAATCCAGCAATGATTTATTAATGATTTATAGTATAATGAGAACTATATTTTAAATTTAGCTTGATATAACTCCTCCCAATTTATATTTTTGATTAGAGATTTACAATTTACATAATTTAAAATTACAATTTACAAGTTGTTATATTTCTAATTCAATTCTCCCCCTTTCTTTAAAAACCAGACACGTTAAAATGTGTTTTGTTTTCTCACTTCTCTCTTTTATAGTTTCTGTTCCTTCGAAAATAACTCCTCCCATTTTAATACTTCCTCCTCTTGCAGGAAAAATGTAAAGTAAAACAAATGGTTCCTATTTTTTTCTTAAGTATAAGAAATCTTATGAACACGACTTCTCCCACTTTTTATAATTGCGCCACTTGTAGGAAAAATGGGGAAAGTCAAAATTAGTTCCTGGCCCTTCGTAATTGTTAAAAGTATATCTGCAACTGTAACCTGATTCCGCTTATTTTACCATTGCTCCACCCTTTTAGTTCTAGTTACATCCTTTCAATTTTAGCTCCACCTATTTTATAGATACTGTTGGCACTTAATGATTAATATTTCCGCACAGTTCTGTAATATAATATAAACAATGAGGTGGTTTAAATTAAATAATCGAAGAATATAATAACTCTCTATAAATACCTTATTACGATGTAGAGTCTTTTCCAGTTGTTTCAAGGAGATATTGAATCATAACTCCCATCGCAGTGGCCATTAAAGATACACGATTAACCACTGATAATTCCACCGGGTGCCATTTGGCACCTGTGTGGTTAAGTACCCTCGACTACCCTTTAACTATCCCTTGAAATTTCTTATTCAAATAACCCCCCCCCCACATTCTTAATAACTCCACTCTGATAAATAAAAATATTAAAAGACGACAAGGGATTCCTGGTTTATTCCCTTTTTTATAAGAACTAAAACATAGATTTCAGAAAATTACTCCACCCTTTTTACAACAGCTCCGCTCCTTTACTTATAACTCCATCCCTTTTATAACAAGTCTATCTTGTGAACATGGCCCCTCCCATTTTTATAGCTCCACCCCTTCTAGGAAAAATGGGTGAAATGGAAATGTGTTACACGTTTCATCGTAATCCTAAAGAGTATATCTAAAACTGAAACATGGCTTTCCGACAATGACTCCGCCTATTTTACCATTGCTCCACTCTTCTAGATTTAGCTCCACCCCTTTTATCCTAACTCCACACCATTTTATAGAAAATGCTAGCAGTGAATGATTAATATTTTGGCTCAGTCCCATTTCTGTAAGGAACTATACGGTGGTTTAAATTAAATAACTAACGAAGTATATAATAAATCTCTATGAATAGCTTATTAGGTATTCCAGGGTTTCAAGAGGATGTTACATCATAACTCCCACCGCAGTGGCCATTAACAGCTACACGATTACCCTCTGATAATTCCACCGGGTGCCATTTGGCACCTGTTTGGTTAACCACCCCCGATAATAGCAACTCATCCGGTCCTTGTCTATTCCTTATTCTTCTTATTTAAATAACTCCCCCATTGTTAATAACTCCACTTAGACAAAGCAAAATATTGATAAAACAGATTTCTGTTTTTTATATAAAAAGTCAATCTAACACATGGTTTTTCGAAAATTACTCCACCCTTTTTACCAGACTCCTTTAGTTATAACTCCATCTATTTTGTAACAAGTCTATCTATTTAGCTTTATATGAGCCTATTAAAATATGTTTTCTTTCCTTACTTTTCTCTTTTAGTTCTTGTTCCTACGAAATAACTCCTCCCATTCTTATAACGCCGTCTTTTCAGGGACAAATGGGGGAAAGTAAAACAAATGGTTGCTGATTTTTTCTTACAAATATAAGTACTGTGAATGAAACAGTATTCTAATAGTTCTTATAACCTTGGCACCTTGTTATAGCTCCACTTCTTCTAAAAATTCCCAAAAATGGGAACATAAAATTTGTTTCTAGATTTCTTCGTAGTCATAATGAGTATATCAGAAACTAATACATGGATTTAATAATAATTTCCGCCTACTTTACCATAGCTCCACCCTTCCAATTTTAGCTCGACTCCTTTAATTATAACTCCACTCTTTTTATAGAAAATGGTTGCAGCGAATGAGTATTATTTCGGATCAGTTCTGTAACGAACAATAGGGTGGTTTAAATTAAATAATTATATTTAATATATAGTAATATTTAATATATAGTAAATCTCTATGAATGCCTTATTAGTAAGGTACTTAACAAGAGGTCCTTCCAGGGGTTCAAGAGGATGTTACATCATAACTCCCACCGCAGTGGCAATTAACAGCTACACGATTACCCACTGATAATTCCACCGGGTGCCATTTGGTACCTGTGCGGTTAACTACCTTCGATAATAGCACCTCATCCGGTCCTTGTCTATTCCCACTCTCTACGCATAGATCCCAACTTGCTGCCACTACCTCCCCGGTTGCTACCGCCTAGTCTCCCCGCAAGGCACCCATATAGTGTTCATCTGCATACGGGATGCATTATATCGGTCCCTGGAATGACGCGCAGGGTCGAGGAAACAAGCAAGTGTCGGAAGGCTCCCAAGTGCAGGAAAACTATTCATAGGCATTGCACGCCGACGTGTTTATCATATATGTACATATATGTGCGAATATATGGCGCGCCACCGGGAACATGATGTACACGTGTACATTGCTGGGAGATCGGGATGAGCGAGGTCGGCAGGGAGGAAATGCAGGATGCACAAACCCAGTATACTCCGGCTATATGCATGCGCACACGCAGCGGTCGCACAACGTCATACATCATGCACAAAAGCACCGCGGGCGAGGAAACTACTCTCATGCGTCATTAATAAATTTCCATGTACGAGGCGTGCCACTGATGTTTCGCTCTCGCAAAATTTCCAATATTTTCTGATCCTTTCACCTGCTAGTCATATTTTGTGTGTCGCTGGCTCAAATCATTATTCAAACATGTATGATTAGGATATTGAACACCACGAAAGAAAAGTCAGTTCAACATTCTACTACAATCTAAATCTAGTTCAATTTATATGAAAGAAAAGAATATTTATTGGAAAAATTGAGCTTAAATAAAAATGGTACATGTTTTTAATGTTATTTTAATATAGTTTGAGACATTTTAATATGGAAGTACGTCTTATAAAAATGATTTACAATAATAGTTTTTGTATTATTCCCATTCCAAAATTGGGTATGATTGACTAAATATTAAATATTTCAAACGCAAACAATTATTATATATTTGAGAACAAGTACTTAGTAATGATTTTTCTTAACTCATTCACTATCATACTATCATACAATCATACAACAAGTATATAATTCAAACTTTACACTAAATTGCCAAATTCAATATAACATATGTTCTCAAAGTCTGACAAGTTAGGCAAAAGGAAAGAGTTAATTCGAAGTACCAGGTCGGATTCCCAGGGTCTCCGTGGCTCAGTTTGTAGCGCGTTGAGCAGGTATCCCAAAGGTCGTCGGTTCAAGCCCGGGGCCTCAAATTTTCTCTCTCCGTGTTAAATTTCAATTTCAATTAATTAATTTTTTTGTAAATCCATTAATTGTGCTAAATGATTTTATGTTATTCTTTGATATCTCAATGCTAGCTGGTCTGGGATCGTTCAAACGAGCCTGTATGATAGTAGTTGTGTGAATGAGTTATCAATATAACATACAAACAATTATCCTTTTATTATCTTTTGGAATAAATTGAGACAACCGTATTAAAGTGTTAATATGTCGACCAGTTCTGGATTATGCTGCTATCTTCTATCTCCGCACCAACGCAATAACGCCTTACGTACTATAACACGTCTCAGACATCCTAATAATGTACTTCATAATCTTCCTTCTCTCAATCCTTGAGCGTCAGAAATCTCTCGATATTAAATTTGTACATAATACCATACTTCTATAAAAATTTCTACGCCTTATTATTCAAGCAGATAAGCAAATGTGTCTGTATGAAGAACTGACAGAAAACATTTTGATTTATTTCTCTCATATATCTGTCATGCTGGGGGTGTGTGTTTGTAGGTATCCCGTGTTGAGGATTTGCTATTGACCAGGATACCTTCTTCTGAACCGAGATAAAATGGGGGATTCGCTTGGCAGCTAGTGACGGACCGGTTAAAATCGATTGGCATAACAATGATAAATTTGACCGTTGAATTCCGCCCCGCGACTATGCGCCGCTTACATTATATGGGTCATCGAGGGTCTTCCCCGACCTAATCTCCTACTTAGCGCGTTTAGCAATTGAACTAAGTCTCCCGCTATTGGGTGACGCCCAGTTGCAGACGACTCGCGCGCAACCTAAAATTCTAGAATGTTCTGGGACGTTCTAGCAAGGCACTCAGGAATTTGCGACTTCAGTATTTTACTCATTGCCTTTAGCATTGACACGTGGAGTGCTTCGCTAGCAGCCTTGAGTCGGACCTCTACGTAGGACCAGATAATTGAATGTATTAACAATTAAATATTTTCTTAATCTCAAAAGATAACGTGTTTATTACGGCGTGTAGATTCTATATACAAAGTGATATTTCTTAGTTTTATTTCATGGTCTTACGGCTCTGAGTGTAATCATTGAAGCTTATATGTGATTCCTTTTATATCTTAGTGAACAACATTGTTGAGGTTTTCTCGTGAAAAGTGCCCCTTGTGCACATTCTTGTACGACGGAAATATATTGATTTAATAACTTGGTAGTCGCATACGCGACACATCCTTACATATTTTTGTTATAATTCTTTACAAATTATATTATTTATTTCATGATCTGAAAGCCTATATAATCGATAGCCGGTTGATTTTTTCCAATAAGTATAATTTTTTTTCGATTTTGGCCGACTATGGACTACGTGAAATAGTTTCCCAAGATTATATTTCTCTCCTCTTTCTTCTCTTCCAGTACTCCTTCATTCTTTCTCCATGCTGTTTTTCCTCCTTCTCTCCATTTTGCTCCAGTTCTGTTTGGAGAAATTTTCATCATGCGCTATTTGAAATTAGGGTTGGGGAATGGATAGGTGTCCATTCCATGGTTAAAACTAAGATTGTAAGTCCTAGAGTGTTGGTTCATCCGCTCATAACATGGCGACAGCCGATGTTTGTTGTCTTTCACTATGAATCAGACTAAGCTCTCAAGTTTAAATCCGCCCTGGGTATTTAATTTCTCCGGTACCACTTATACCAGATCATTAATTTGATCATTGACGTAATTGTCAAAACCAATTATTATTTAAAGAGGCACCTGACTCATATATAAATATTTCGAAAACTATTCATGGGAATATGTATCGCTGTGCTGCATTGAGATGCTGTTTAATTTTAAGTATGCCACCCTGCGCTCTTGGGTCAGACTCAAGAGGTGAGAGCGACAACTTGGCTTAAGTTTGCTATGTGCAGGGGTATATATAGCTTCTATACACATTACTCCCTTTTCCGTTCACTTTTCAAATATGTCGACTCTTGACGGAAAATAATGAAGTAGAAAATATACTTAAACCTTTATTTGACATACTGTCACGGTCCAAACTGTTGACGGGGTTCGGAGCACAGAACAAGAGCGACAGATGCAAAGTTTTAACAAAATACGTGAAAAATGTGTTATTAGATAACGTGGGTTAGCCACGCGGCTCGCAGCCCAAGATCGCCCATACACGTTACACGAACGACACGAAAAGAAAGGCTCAGGATTCCGCGTAGGTGCATGATGGTGCGTGCGATGTGTGGGGACACAATAAGTCACGCACGCGCATCAACGCTCGCAACGCGAGGGTAGGGAATAACATTGGGCAGCGCCGGACGAACACAAGGATTTCGGTTCAATACCTCAAACAATAATTTCTGCCCTATTACCTTATAAAATTATAACTTATACCTATTCTATATATGATAAATATGATATATAATACATATTATAACTGCAATATTGAATTAATAATATTATTACATTCAAATGGGAGTTAGAGACAGGTAACTCCAATTATACTCTTCCCCGCAGTTGTTATCCTTACTCTCCAGTCATCGCTGTTTGCTTTCTCTTTGTTATTACCTTCAAAATTGCCATACCTCACCTTTCATTTCTTCTCACCTTAACAGCATGCGCTCACACCTCCTTCATTCCTATACATCTCTCCCCTTTCCACACAGGACCCAACTGACATATTCTTCTCCCATCCACACCTTCCACCTCCGCTCTTCCGATCCATACCTTGCGCTGGCTATCTATCAGCCTTTTAAGAGCCACATTAAGTTCTCTGGCGCCAATATAGTTGGGTCTCATCCCGATTGTCTGAACAGCTTGGTATAGCGGATAATAAGTGCTTCTTTCAAGCTTATTTTGTCATTCCTGTTCCTCCAACACCCCTCCTATCGTTCCGACTTTTAAGCTTAATGCATTCCTAATTAGCAAGCGACCCACCGCCACCTCTGATAATCCTACCGCTTCATACGCTTTTTCCCCACGCCTAAGAACTCTTATTGTCCCATTTAAGCTCAATCCTCCCTCAACCGCAACACGCTTTGCATCTATCTCAAATGTTCAATCCAATTTCAAAATCAAAAATCCTAGATATTTGAACACAATCACAATTTCCTCCCCTTTCCGCTCCAGCCTTTCAATTCTCTCACGTCCACCCACATTCTTACATACCATCCATTTCGTTTTCTGCTTATTCACCTTCAAACCTTCAAGTTTATACTTCTCCAATCTTTCCAATATTGCTTTCATACCCTCTCTCGTTCTTTCCAGTAACACCACATCATCCTCATACGCGAACCTCTAGACTTTGGACTTACCCACAACCACACTTCCACCTTGACCTTTTCTTTATTAAGCAGGAAAAATATCGAAAAATATTCAGTTAAAGTTTGGTTAAAGTTTGGATAAATAAATAATAATAAATAAATAAAATAAATAATAATAAATAATATCTTACATTAAATTTTTTCGAGTTATTAACTTTTGAATATTTGAAAAAAGAACCATATCACCCGGTTCAGTAAATATTAAATAATTCGAAAATTATCCATGAGATTGTAATAAAAAGTACAAAGCTTTAAAACTCCGATATTCATCTATAAAAACCCGCAACTATGAATTCAACATTTATAATGAATAATAAAATCTTCATATTGCCATATGCCAGTCATTAATAATAATCCCAGACTTAAAAAATCAAGCAAAATATATTTACCTTTACGTATAATATAAAAACATTCCTTTTCAATGCTTCACAATATCCGTTAACCCTTTGAGAACTTTGAACATGCTATCTATCGACGGAAAAAGTACGATTACATTCTAACAAGATGAGAATACAATGTTTACGCAGTTCTAGCATACATTAGTATCCTTCAGGAATCGATCGATTATCCACGGTCGGTTGGCAAGCGAAAGAAAATAAATTTTCCGCGCCCGGGGTTGAAAGTTACAGGAATGTTTGCGCGGTCGGTCGGCGCGCCACGCCGGGCAACAGCTGCTTTCGTTCGTTTGCGCACTTTGTTGGCCGTGAGTATTTCGCACGATTAAACCTTTTTTATTATAATGACGTAGCAATACTTTCATGGGAGGGATAAAGTTTCCATAATTATTCTATAGACATCGATAGAACACCTCGTGGGAGTCGTGCCGTTTTCACACTGTTTCCTTTTTTTTGGGTTTTTAAGGAGAACCGGGGGATTAATAAGTCGTGGAGGGAAATCGACGAGTGGAAATCTAGGTTGGAGAGCATTGACTGCTCAATGGGTTGCTCGTAAATTATACGCGGAAATGGCCATTGATTTACCGTTTATTTAACGTTTGATTAGGATTATTGCCCGTTTTGCCAGTGGGCACATGTGTTCCAATTTTAGTTAGGTTGTTCACTGCATTTATAAATTTACAGGTTTTGGTTATCAGGGGCAAAAGGTCATCCCTCGATATACGCGGTACCGGTTTTGATTTACACGTTCTTTCCTTTTGCATGCGCGGCATTTTTATCATATTGTTACTAGACATGTCACAATAATATCGAAATATCTGCCTTAAAATTTCGATATTTATCGATACTTTCATTTTCCGTAATATCGATATGTCGATATCGAATTTTTTAATATCGTTTTGACGTTATTTGATGTCATTGACGTAACCGCCATCTGAGAAGTATTCTGAGAAGTTCAAAATTGGCAATTTTTCTGTTTAGGGCCACATTTTAGGTTCTTAATAATAATTCTTAATCCATTGATATTTGTTGGAATCATCAAGATCAACAACGATTTTTTGCTAGTGTGTATCTTCCGTCCCTTGGTCGGGATCTTATTTGTTGGTTAGATTAGGTTAGGTTACGTTAGTGTAGGTTAGGTTAGGTTAGGTTAGGTTAGTTTAGGTTAGGTTAGTGTAGTTTAGGTTAGGTTAGGAAGATCCCGGTCCCTTGGGATCTTCTTTGTTGGTTACTTACTTGCTTGGCTGTTCCGTGACTTTCCGGGATTCTCGCTGATTTTACAGATCTGGAGATTAATGCCTCCATTGGGTTTCGTACGAAGACGACGTAGATCTTCTCATAGGCTTGATTTGCGGGGTTCAGATAGTTTTGGCGTAATTTCGTCGACATTATTTTATTATCACTTAATTATATTTTGAATAGTGATGTTCTACTCATTATTAATCACTGAACGATTGTTCACTGAATCACTGAATGAATTACAGGATTAATGAATACCCAAATGAATCTCTGTACTTCTTGGTCGTGCTTATATACAAGATTGTATTGCACTCAGAGTAAAGGTAATGGGTATCGCGTTTTATTCTAACTTGGTTACAGATTAGCTCCCCTATTGTTTCTCTGAAAGAACTTCTCCTTTGTTATCTCTTTGAATAACTAAGCTTGGTTTACTACTTCTCACACTACTTTGAAATAGAATATTTAAAAATTTTATAACTGCATAACTGATAAATTTTTAACATAAGCTTCACTTTAAATGAATACATTTCCTTTAAAATTGCTCAAAATATTTAAATGTACATTCGTTTCAAGAATTTACATTCATTTACATTCATTCATATTTTTATTATTCATGAACATATTGTCTAAAAATATGAAAATAGAATGAAAAATTTTCGAGAGTTACTATTTACTTAACCCGGCGAAACTGTTTTTTTTTTAATATTATTTTGAAAACTGAATAAACTGAAATCTATTAGTCTATGCTAAAAACTCATCAACACAAGCCACGTATATGGATGCGTTGAAATGACATAGGGGCTACCAACGACAAATTGGTAAGAAATTAGCCAGAGATTTATAAAGAAGGAAAGCCATCTGTGCAATTACTGCTCACTCGGCGAAACAGACACCCTGGACCAGAGACCCTTGGAACCTGATCTGCATGGACCAAAGAACGGAGATTGCTGGAGGCAACCCACTACAACACAGGAGAGCTCTTTGGGAGAGCTTCATTTTCAAGAAACTGGAATGCGATGGTTCTATTTTGCTAGAACGTCATCTGAGAAGAGTGCAAAAAAATCTTTTTTTTTTTCATTTTTATAAAATTGTAATAATCGAAAACTACAAACTTAAGCTCATTTTTTTTAGAAAAATCGCCTTAAAATAATTTAAAATACTTAACAATGGTGAAAGTTCATTGGAATTCAATTTTATTTCATTCACATTAATAAATGCCCATATACCTAATTAAAAAATTATCTGAAATTTTTAAGTCCATCTAACAAATAACTTTCGAGAAATTTAATGTATACTGAACCAGGAGAAATCAGTAAATTTAAATTTTCCAAGGTGCTTAACTTGAAAACTTCTAGTATGAGCTAAATTTCATAAAATCTACATTTATGTTAAAATTGCCAAATATAGGTTGAAATTAATGAAAATAACATGAATATGAACAATATGAAGGGAGTCCAGCAAATGGTTTGCGAGATATTTAATACAGCGTAAAATCGGTTATTTGAAATTTTAAAAGAGAACATAACTCCAAATACTTAAAAACGGGAAAGTTCATGGAATTCAATTTATTAATTTATATTTTTAAATATACTTGGAAAAAATACTACAAAGCGTTAAATCCCCGATATTCATTTATAAACAACATTGATATGAATTTATTTCCTTAAAGAGACCATGAAGATGACTTAGAAAGACTCTTGCAAACTTTCATAACAGAAGCTGAAAGATACAATATGGAAATATCCCCTGAATAAACACAATGCATGGTCATCAGCTCCATACGCTGCAAGTTACAAGCGAATAACGAAATCATGGAACAAGTAAACACAGTAAGCAATGCCAGAAGCTATCAGAAGCCATAAATAATATAATATGGAAAGACAAATATCTCAACACCAAAACAAAAACGTATGAACCTCACGTATTCTAGGTATTCTAATGAGGCAAGGGGCTGAAACATCAAAAAGCAAACAAGCACTGAGATCCGCTGAAATGAAAATCCGCTGAAATGGATGTAGAAGACATTGTCAATTGCGACAGGTATAGAAGAAGACAATGGAATGATCATGTCGACAGAATGGCAAAAACAAGCTGGCAAATGGGCAAAAACCAATCGCCCCTTAACCAAAAGACGGGTAGGAACACCACCGAAGAGGTAGATAGAATAGAAGGTAGTTAACGTCGGAAGAAGCGTAAAGCACCACAAACTGGCATGAGCCTACTGAAAAGGAAGAGGAGGAGGAAATTATTTGCTATATTAAAAATATACTAAATTGAATTTTCTTTTAAAATCCCTAAAATAAAAGTAAATAGTTTCAATATTTTTCAACCTTATCATAAAGGAATATGTAAATTTACATTTTCCTTATCACCTTCTTAAATTGGTATATTTAAGGCCTAAATGTGTTCATGACTCAGGAACACGTGTACGACTTTGTTAACTATTATTTTAAAACAAACGAAACTTTCAACTGACGAATATGAAACTATGGAAGACCAACATGAATGTCATCTCCCAGGAGCAAGCTCACTAGAAAGATTGCTTTCTTAGATATTTATTTATTTAATTTATATGTTACCATAATTTTAAAATGGGCCTTATTATCGATGTAAAGCGTCTTTTATGGCGTTTTAAAAGACATAATTTTATGAAAATCTCATGGGTAGTTGCCATATATACCAAATTATTCTTTATTTCATGTACTTTATATATGTTTAGTTACTTTAGAAATGTTAATTATTACAATATAGTGAATTCAATTTAATTCAATTTAGTTTTTATAATATTGAATTTGTGAAATTATTCCCTAAAAATTAATATGAAACACAGTACCATATCTTGGTATGCAGAATAATTTGTAATCCTTTTTTTTTCTGAATTATTGATATCTTGCGACCAGTAGGGCCAATGTAAATGATTAATAATTGTTGTTACTCGTGTCTAATTTGTAGACAGTGCAGGGCTCTATCCCGAAAGCCCGAAAAATGTATTGCAATTTATTGCCCTTGTTGACTTTTCAAGTACGGTTGACCGCACTTTCATTATTAAGTTAATCGTTTACAACACCGAAAAAATAATATACCCACTGCGTGTTGTAAACCCGATTTTTCTACCCGACCGCGCTATTAAAAGAGAGAGACTATCCGTCACGCTCACTTTCACTACCACCCGGCATTCGTCCCTTCGTCCGAACTGAGCTTGTAACGCTAGCGCGTCGCCGACGTCTTCGGGGTTTCTTTGTCATATCTTATGTATATAAAGGAGATAGGTGATGTTCTAACCCCTAAGAAAGATATGACAGCTACAAGATATTGTCCAGCCTTGTCGCTCTCGCATCGAATATATCACGCCTGCAAGTTTCCACGGAATTAATCCGCCTAGAAAATTATCTAGATATAAACTTCTCTCTTTTAATAGCGCAGTCAGTTTTTGGAAACATTCAGTCCTCTTTAGGGGCTTTCAAGTAGGCAATTGAAAGCCCCAAATTCGTATGATTATTGGGTTTTACAACTTTATAGCACCAATAGTGCTTTCCGAGATATGGGCATGTACCACAAACGCCGAACGTTAAATAGGCCTCGGATGTTCCAAGGTCTAACTAGGAGAGGTGAGGCCTATTCTTGAGAGGTAGGTAGGTTCTCAGGCAACCCTCATAAAACTGGCATCAGCCAGAAAAAACAATTTATGGCGGCAAAGATATTCACCTAATTTTTTAATTGTAATTAATTCATCAATATGCACTTTATTTAATTTACTTTTAACAAATTTGAATGAGTAATTTTATTATCTATCGATACAGGTCAAATACAATATAATTTTATGGAGCGCCGAGTAAGCTCTAACCCTTTTGTTGTAAATTGCCAACAACTTGCGTCTAGCACCATCAATCTGAATGATATTTACATCTACGCATTTGTTGAATTTTTTTGTGATGTTTGTTTTTGGTTAACTACTTTTTAGCAAATATTTTTAGTAAATATATTATAGATCAAAAGGTGTGATGATTAATATAGTGCTGCATGTTAATTTCCATAAGAGACATCCACCTTTAATTGACCATTACATACGCTCGGTATCTGATATCAGTATCGAATAATAAAATTTAATTTTACGGGTTATTTTAAATGGGGCAATTTGATCTCGTTACTGGAAGGCTCGCTGCTAACTTCTTATCGGTGACCTGATTCTCGTATTGAAATTTAAAATTCGAAATTATTTCAATTGTACCTGTAATTTCAATGTATATTTTCCTAAATTATGTTCAATTGTAACTTCACACGTACAGAATTATCTTGAAGACTTCACACTAAAAATTAAAAAGTACGAATATTTGATATTTTACCACATATTATACGACTTCAAACACTGTAAGTTTAAAATGGTTACTGAAAGATTGAAAATATCTATATTGATCTAAAGACTGGAATGGCTTTAAAACAAACAAAACTTCGAATAGAACAAGGCGAAACTCGGCAAGACGAACAACTTCCTCGCTCTTCCAACGAGAAACAAACTCGAATAGAAATACCACTCCACTCCACTTTACTATACCCCGATTCTCTCTCCGAGCGCACTGATTTCGATTCCTTTTCCGATGGTTAAAAGTGCTCGCAACCACTTTCGAAAACCGATGGAAAGTGGTCAAAACTTTTCCCATACAACATCCGACATACACACAAATACACACATGCTGGCATACACCCCACTCCCCATTTCACCCACTAACAAAACCGTACCAACCGCTGAAAGATAAACAAAATAACCTTTTATTAGAGCATTCTTTGCACGCGCTCAGCGCAAATATGCTCAGCGCATAAAACAATGGTTAATTTGGGATTTACTCTAGCGTTAATACAGTTTTCGATTACAATAAATTTGCGCAAACTTTGCGAAAGCGCGAAATACGCTTAAAGTGCACCCGGTTGTACTATTTATATTTCCATCCGCCATGCGCCCCTAATGAGATATTTGCTTCCGGTCGGTGTGTTCGCGCGTTTTCGAAATTTATCTCGCTATCAACCAACATGTGTACTCGGTATTTTGTATTTGTTACATTTAATTGCTGGTTTAATTGTGATTTGAAGCCGTATAAACCTGATGAATGTTGGCCTATCGATTGGGGTGTTAGTGTTTTTATTGCAATCGTAAATTTCGCACACTTTTTGGCATAAAAACCGAAACTTTCCCTCTTTAATTGTGATTAATTGCAGTTGAAAGCACTTGGGAAAAGTTTTATTAGTTTTTCATATTTTCCCAACCTGTTTTCCGCGATTTTACCCGTCTCTCCCCGTTTCCCTTCTCAGTCTGGAATTATTAATTTGTAAGTTCTATAATTGTGAGATTTATAATGATTTATTAGGTTGTTTTTCGCCCCGTAATTTCCACTTTCTAGGTTAGTTTCAGAGTTTCCACCAGTACCAAGAATAGGGCGTTGGTGTTATTTGCAAACATCAGTATCTTTCGCTTTATTTCTGTCCGGTTTTAGTGTTGGCATTCGCGTTGAATACAAGAGTCTTGCTTCATCGCAGAAATAACGAGTGCAAACAAAAGAATCGCTGCTTTTATTCGTCGTGGCCGGGTATTCTGGTATGTGTTGTCTGCGCCTCGTGCAACGCGCTTGTTGCTTAATTAAAGTCGTCCCTTGCTGGGCGCTGTGCCTTGCTGTGCCATTTTCTTTTCGCCCATCTCTCGCCGCTCATTTATTTCGGGCCCCGAAACGAAACGCTGGTGCAAATATAGTGCGACAAATATAACGGGCAGATAAAAGTTTCATTGGCCGAGCCACCATGGCGTGGTGTGTGGTGGTTGTGGAGGGATTTTAGTAAGGCTGTCTTTTTGCTTTCGCCCACTCGTAGATGGTTGAATAGATGAGATTTTATGAAAAGATTCATTAAAAGTTTTATAATTGTCAAGTTAGTCGATAAAAATTGGAAAATATCGTTAGGAACGCTGAAACATTTATATTTTAATTTATTTTGTTTCAGTTATAAGCCCTAGAGTAATTTGATGAAGGATTTTATTAAAGTTGTATAGAGACTCCCAAAGAGAATTCACCTCAGGGATTCGCACAAAATAATATATGCTATAGTATAGGGCTAGAAACTAATTTTAGTCGAGCGAAATGACGCATTTTTTAAATGTACTGTTTAAATAAAAACTAATTAGTATAAAATTGTTTCCATTGAATGAAATTCCGCTTGGAAATGATATCAAATTTGATATAAAATTTTATTTTATAATATGTTATTAGCATCTTGATATCATCGCTTCCATAACGGTAAATATAATTACATGTATTTCAAATACTGTAGGAGATATTTCAAAAATCCACAAATAATCTGGTAGCTAATGTAATAAGCATTAATAATGCTTGTTTTTAGAATAATTAAAGCAACCGTTCATGTTTTATAATGCTGACGATGAAGTGCCCCACGATGGTTAGCCCGATGTTGAAGTGAACACTTGAAGAATTGTTCGACGTTGATTTGAACCACAATGACTGATCCTGCTTCGCCAGAAAGTCTAGTTGACTGGGCCACATCTTATCGTTAGTACCAGATGTTCCGGGTTCATTTGCGCGTAATTTTACAATCATACATGTTTCTGTTTTATTTTTCTCTTTAAAATTTATTTCGTTGTGTTATTTTAATTTTTAACTCCTCAGAAATGCATTTTATGGACATATTCGCAAACAAAGCAATTAAAACAATGAAGACACCCTTAGTACATTCGCATTTTTCAATTGTCTGTAACGCAGGTGGTAAATGTCGTTACAAATAAATTTATATTCTGCGTAGGTTGTTTACGGAAAAGGAGTTCAACGAAGTTTGAATAGGCTCAGTGAGAACTAGTAGCCCGAAAGCGTCAGTTAATCATCATTGCCAAATTAAGTAACAGTATTAATAAGAGAAAAAGAAAAAGGAAAGATCCGACCTGAATGTTGTCGACATGGGCCCACGTTGTTCAAAATGGCGACACAATCACTCTCGAACTAAAATCCCCGAAAACGCGTGGTGGTGTCTAACGTTTTGACAAATTGGACCGAACTGAACTCTTTTATGCTGATCGGGAAGAAACAAGGCTCGTGTACGTTACAAATTTTGTTGCGCGTTTCCCACCCATAAAGCGACATATGCGACATATGTCTTTTAAAATATATGTTTTAACATATATAATTATATGAATCATGCAGGTTTATTTTAATATAAAACACGTATAAGAATTAATTATTCATTCCAGCTTTCAACGAAAATGTATTTGTAATGGTAATTTTTAAACTCCTTTTCTAGGAATATCCGTTGGGATACACAATCTTCTAGTTCTCCCCTTTTGTTCAATGCCACATTCATTCGCTGGACTATCCAGATCATCTAGGTTGTTGGCAGTTTGCTTGTTTTTATTTCAACCGCACTACTGGAGTGTTGTGTGCAAGTATATATGCATAACCTTTATTGGCATTACAGTCTTCGAAGAAGCCTTTACAGTCTTACACAATTAAATAAGTAATACTAAAAATAAAACGAACAATAACATATATTCAAAACTATTAGTACAGGTAACAGTTCAAGATCACCCTTCTCATTCTCTTCTCCAACGACACTTTTGTAATAATAGTCAGCCCTCCTCCCCTTTTCTCCAGCCATTTTCCGAGAATATTCCTTCATCTTCGTTACGATCCTACCATAGCCTTGAGCTAGTATTGAATTCAACATTTGATTGATTACTGCATCCCTTTGGTCCTGATAAATTTCCTTTAAAGTAGTAAGATCAATTTTTGAGCTAAAAAACAGAAACCTAGTACAAACTGTAGCTATTTTTGTTGGTAGGAAGTGGAATGAAATTAATTAGATGCGTAAGATCTTTTGAACGCTAGAGTCTTTCTCCACTTTGGAGATAATTTATAGAAAATACTTACTAACGGGTTTATATGACAAGACATGTCTTCTTCTTCTTCTTATCGTAAGTCGTTGCGACTTGTTGTGACGATAATATCAGGTTGGGTTTGCCTGCTTTTCTTGTGAGGTTGACTGCCTGCTGTCTTTCCATCTTTTTGGATGTCTGCCTAGGTGTCGTTTTGTGTTAGCTTGTCCGTCTCTGGCTATTAAAGCTAGATGGTCAGGTGAAACATGAGCGTTCCATTCCCGCCTACGTTGCCCAACCCACCGTACTACGTCCGGGACACCACATGTCTCTCTGATGTAGGAGCTCTTTTTCCGCACCAGCAGTATGAAGTCGGCTATTGCTCGAAGGCTTCTCATTTCTACCGACCTCGTCCTTAGTTTCGTGTCTGCTGTAACAGCGGTATCAGCTGCGTACGTTAGGATCGGTCTCTCGCAGGCTCTGTATATGCGAGTTTTACATTTCAGTAGTTATTCAGAAGATTAAGCCATTAAAAACATTACATCTGATATCTTCTAACCTACCCAAAACCTTCAACAAACACGAATAAAATCACAAGGAACAAGGAAGTGGCTTCCCATCTAGCAAAGCAATTGAAGTTATGACTCTCTCTGTATACGTTCCCGTGGATGTGGTTATTAAACCTAACCGAAAACATGTAACCCATAAGACCGTGCACGGTCGTTTCAAGTCGTGTGTGTTGCGAGCACCACACAAGCAGTGAATGGTGGGTTGTCCGTCAGCTGGCAACCCAGAATGCAGGTTATGGCCACTCGTGCGGAAAGCTAACATTTTCATTCTGCGCTAAGCCCACGAAATTTCAGACGCACTCAATATTTCACCAAGTGCACGCGTTCTCTTACAGCGAAAATGCTCCCTGCTGCAATTGATGCAAATGCCTGCAATCTCTTCAAATTTTGGTTATGTTATCTGTCATTCCTAAAGTGAACTCATTCACATTTTCTTTTAATCGCTTTTTTTCTTGAAATTTATGAATTTTAGGTATTTTAAGAACAAAAGTAACCTTGGTCAATTTTAAGAATTTTTAGAAAAAAAAGAAAAAAACAGAAGGTAAAATGAAAGAATAACAAGGCAAAAATAGGAACAACTAGGAGAAACTAAGAAATTGTTTTGCATCACGTGCCAAGTAGTCGTTTCGTCTTTATGGCGAACCAAGCAAACCCACCCTTCCCTACGAAATGTTGCAGATTAGGCGAAATTCGTTTGGATTTCTTTCATTCCACTCCCGTTTTCCCTATTCATGCACTGTTTAATTATAATTCGCTCGATATCGGTATAAATCAGTTGGAACGGTGAATAACATAAACACACCCTGCATTTTCCCTCCCGCTCCTCGCGCTCCCTTAACCTCACTGCACATTTCCCAGGGTTCCATGTTTTCTTCTTGTCTCTCGTGCCTTTCGCCACTTTTACTCCCCCGCACACTACTAATGCTCGCACAAATAAGCATTGTATTAGCGAAAACGAGGATTGCCAGCGGGCTCCGATAATAATGCAGCACACGAAAACCTGCAACGAAAACTTTTCGCCCATTTCCTCCGGCCCGTGCCACCTCCTGCCCCCCATGAGCTCGTCGAAGGCTTTTTGGATATAATGGCGAAGTAAGTTCGAGGAAAACTTACGACGAGCCCAGGGAGCTCTATGCACAATACTCAATAACCACAGACAGTGGAACAAACCCAAACTTTTAATATAGTAAATGCGTTTTTAAAGTGTTGTAAAACTGCAGCAGCTCAAGGGGCACAACCAATTAATCTGATAAAAAGTTTTCTATTCTATTATGTGTAATACAAGCAAAATGTAATGAAGTTTGAAGTCTTGAAACAACATGAAGGATTATGGAAAGAATTAAAGAGCATTTATGGGTATTTAAATTTCAGGAGTTGGGGGGGGGGGAAAGTTAAGATTTCATGGGGCTTACTGACTGGTATTTTGTGCGCGGTATTTTGTGAGCGGTGGTGCAAAAACTGGAAAACCGGAACTCAAATACGGCAAAGTAACAAAATGTGGCACAAAATTTCCGTTCAAAGTTCAATTATAACTTTGTAACTTTCGCGCCAAATCTGGAATGTATAGGGGTTAAGTACTGAAGCAGTGATATAGCTTACTTTAATGCGGATTAAATTTTAATATATTTGTTTTAATAAGAGTTGTTTATATTGAAATCTTCTTCAAAGATGTTAATTTTCAATTACCACTAGGATTTTCTTTCCTTTTAATAACTGTGTTATTTAATATATTATGTTTAACTTATCTTTTTAATCTCATATTAAATCTTCCTCTATCTTCTTCTTTAGTTGTTATTGTTTAGTTTCGACTATCTAAGGCTTTCCCAATCGCTGTCGCATGAACCGGGATGTATTATTGTGAAGGTTAATTATTTTTGTTTTGCAGCGTATACAGTTTATATTTTATGTGCACATCTGGCCCGTGCTAAGAACAATTAAGTGCTTGTTTGCGAATTATGCATCACGGGCAGGATGTTTAAATTAAGATAAGATGAGGTGGCTTGAAGTTTCTTGACGCTTTCGAGGATTGTTTTAAGAATAAAATTAGTACGTTTTTGGACTTGGCCGTGACTACTACGTGACTACAGGAACGGGTAGTTCCGCGATCCTTCAGAAAAATAAAAGGCTTCAAGTGGGCAAACAACATCTCTTCCGCTAGGAGATGATGTCGCATACAACACGATCACGCGACAATCGCTGTGATGACCGCCAAGGCGGTGTCAATACCATCATGTTGTCAACACCTTCACCGTCACACTTTCCATCCTGCATCACAGTGATTGCTGAAGTCAACGATAATTCATTCAGTCACTAATCACACACTTGATTACGACATCAGCTGGAACATTGCGACCAAGATATCCTCTACAACTTGGCGTCGACTTCCACGACGGTTTCCAACCGGCGTCGACACTGAGCCACCTTCAGGCATCAACTACACCACCTACGACATTACCACCTCATCACCGCCACGCAGGGCTGCCACTATCTGACCCGACGACCAGTGCTATTCGATCACCTCTGCCAGCCATCTCCGCACGATCTACATGACCTCTCAACATCTCCATGTCACACTTAATAAATCTGATTCAATACATTAAATACAGTCAATACATTGTTTAATTGTGGTGCAGGATATTTCCAATTGTGTTCTCCTCGATGCAATCCAAAGAAGCAAAGATGGCGTTAGATCGAGATTAGCAGGTTCGAAACGGTTGAAGGAGTAACATTGTAGGTTTAAGAAGCTACAATCTGAACGATGAAAAGTAAGGTACAGAGTGTGAGAAGCTCGCAGGATATATCTGTTGATACATTAGATATATTTGTATTTTGATATATTTTAATATTATCTTAATTTTTATAATTTTCACATTATCAATATTTTTATTTTAATAATTCCTTTTTAAATGTTTTGGCGGGTTGCATAAGCATACCCGCCAAAAACATCCCTGCCGCCACGCAAATGTGCCGCCACAAAAATGTTAGGCATCCTTGGAATAGTGGTTTCTAAGGATGCCCAACATTAACAAGTAATAGAGAAAATAGACAAGTTATGTTATAATAATTAGGATCCTTGACTTCTAAAGATATCAACAAATAAAAGTAAACTAGGCTCTAGGGCCGACTCTTCTTGGACGGCCTAGCACATTGATGTATGAGCGTCAGCGGTGATGAGCTGCGTCCGAGAGGCAAAGGCGATCACCAGAGCATCTGAGCGGTGGCGGCGGCGATCAGCAGCGTCCGAGAGGATAAGATTGTTCTCAGTAAACTGATTTCGAATTCAATCGAAAACGATGTGCGGCTCACTCGTCTCGACTCGCCTCACTCATCATCGCCAGTTGCTGCTGCCTGGAAGTTGAAGGAACTGGTGGCGGTGGTGGCTTCCGTGCCGTCTCTTCTCCACGAATGCGATGTCTTCTGCGTACACGTTTTATGAGCGGTTCAACATTGAAAGATTTAAGAAAAAGCTCAGTGAATACTATGTGCAGTGAAAGCGCTAATTGTTCGAGATTGCCCAAACTCAAAATAGGAATATCGAAGAATAGAATAGAAGAAATTAACATTTAAATTTACTA
This sequence comes from Weissflogia rhopalogaster, assembly GCA_019419845.2. Taxonomy (NCBI): domain Eukaryota; kingdom Metazoa; phylum Arthropoda; class Insecta; order Coleoptera; family Staphylinidae; genus Weissflogia; species Weissflogia rhopalogaster. The sequence goes on from WSZQ02112493.1 coordinate 32,491, forward strand.
ACCTAATAGTCCAGCGCCGTCTTTTCCACGTGGTCCATACGAGTCTTCTCGCAAATACCCAAAATGGCAAAACCATAAACTGCGAGATCCGCGACACACGAGCAGTACTTGATGCGAGCGCGATCGGCGCATTAGAAAGAGATTCAAAAGTTTTGATTTGAAAGGAAGACAACGGCATCTCATGCGTTACCTATTGTGCGCACATCCCACCAAAAGTCAGACATGCGCACAAAACAAAAGTATGCAAAAATGGACCAAATGCTATCCGCCTAAATTCGGACACATTTATAAAATTGTACTTGTGTAATTTCACATTGCAAAAGTGAGAATGCACCGTGACTCTCATCTTCTGCTTACTCACGAAGTTCCTTCTGTTTAAACTGACATACAATCTGAACCAGTTTTTCATCACAAATTGGATTGATTTATTTGCTTTAATCAGGTCGATTTTCGCTGGCGGAGCATTGTTTACGGTATCAAAAAGCAGGTAGCTCTGAGTCATCGACGCGCCAACTGCAACAATATAGATGCTTTGGATCGCAATTCCTAGTGGATCATGATAGCTACCTGTAAACCAGCAGACTTCACAATATAACAAAGAGTTGACTGCTGGCACACATGCAGCATTCAACTGATCACCGTACTAAACAGTACTCGATTGAGAACAGTACACCTTTGTGATTCAGTACATCTTTTTATATTTCACTCCAGTACTGTTTGAAACTAGCCCGTGACCAAGCGACACCGAACTGAGGTCGGGTCGTAGCCTTCATTGCACAATCATTGCCGAAATCTCGCATCAACAACTTTACTCCATAATAGGGATGTCAAAAAAAGTATCGGTAACGATAAGTATCGATACCACGTGTCGATACTTATCAACTTTTATCGATACCTTAATTTTCGATACTTATCGATAGTATCGAATTGGACATTTTCGATACTTTATGACATGTTCCTACATTGAGGCCATCTGTTGATCACAACCCCCAATTATGATGGTAATCGTACTCTGAGCGACAGAGTCGTCCCCGCTGCTGCGTCGGTTAATTTGAAAATATGGAAATTCAATCATTATACATTATTTCATTACTACATTGACATAAATACATAGAAATTGGATCACAAAACGGACATTTTTAAATTAACAAACGTATACTATTTAGAGGCTTGGCGTAACATCAGAAGATAATTTGAAAATACATTAACAGATGGTGCCAATGTATATTTTCGATACCAATAAGTATCGATATTTTTCTTCGATACTTGGGTATCGAAAGTACCGAAGTTTCAAAAGTATCGATAACAAAAAGTATCGATACTTCGTGAAAAGTTGACATCACAAGTGGGATAGATTATCTGTGTATCATCAGTTTCAATTTCTACTGACACATTTATTCAGTTTTAATTCTCTTAATTTAATTAAAATGAAATCTGATGAGTCAAGTGAGTTAGTCCTCTTCTATTCTGACTAACTAGGTTAGCCCTCCGTTATTTGATTGACATTTATTCATGTTCCACACTTGTGATACTTTTGCCTCGTCTATTCCATGTCATAATACATTTTTTCTGAAACTATCCTAATTACCTATCCTTAGTTCCAAAATATTAATTGGTATCACGTGTCACATTTCTTCCCGGTCATATTGTTACTGAAACCAACTTTTCAAAGGCCATCTGTAATTGCAGGATTTCCTTCTCCTCTGTCCTCACATTATCGTTATCCTCTATTATAAGGAATGTTCTTCTAAACTACCATGTCCTTCTACCATATCTCCTCATTTTCTCTACTCATATCATGTCCACATCTCACACTCCTCTGCAGCAACTTAAATTTCTTTATCTAATCTAACCTCAAATTCTGTGTATCATAAATATAAATGGTGTCACGCTGAGGGAGTGAGGTATCAAAAAGTTTCCCTTATACCCAAGACATTCTATTCTTCATTAATATATCTCTTTGAATATAGGAATTACGTATATCAATCCAAGGGAACGTTTTTGCCTTTTTAATTTGAATAATAAAAAATAATAATGTACATATTTTATAGGGTATCAACCCTGAGGTTTTTCCACCGTGTTTGTACATATTTATTTTTGTGTTTTTTACAATTTTTATTTGTTTTTGTTGTGTAGTTGTTGTGTGTTGAATGTTGAGTGTAGATAGTTGAATGTTGAGTGTTGAAAGTGGTAGGTTGTGAGTGAATAATATTCACTCGGTGGAGTGCTCACCTCGGGGAATCGAACCCCGTCCTCCTACGTGGTTCGCCGAGACGCTACTACTAGGCTGCCCAGGTGGGCATTTTTAATTTGATTATTAAAGAAAATTCACACGTGTCATTTTGGCTCCTTTATCTCGGTCTATACCTTCAGAATCCTGTCATTACCCTCTTGGCTATTTTGTCACCTTTGTCACCTGGGACTCAATCTTTTTCAACTACTCTAATATCTTCAGATTCTCTCAGTTATTTTGTTTCCCACCCACTTTTCCAAGACTTCAATGTGGTATAATATACCTCATTTGTTCTCGAACCTTTTTTCCTAGTCTTAAGATGTTCACGTCAAGACGGTGTTTGAGGAGCTTCTTAACCCGCAGTCAATGGGGTTGGCAACAACTGTTTGAGAGGCGTATGCTCTGTTTGTTGGATTTTAAAGATCAGTTTCTAACCAGCAACAGTTTCAGAAAGTACAAATTCCTCCTACAACATTCCTACGATTTTCGTGCCGTATAAATTTTGTGTTTCTGTTCTATTCTGGTGGGGATCTCATTAAATCTCCTTGAGTGCAATTCTGCTAATTTGCGCTTCACAGGGATATAATTTTATAAAGACGCCACGAGAAATTAAAGATCTGGAATTGTTGAGGATGTCTTATCTCTCTCTACTGCTAATTCTGGGCCATGTTCTGGGCCTATGTTCTCTTTCCAATTTTAGCTTCCAATGATCTTCAAATATATTTCTTTTGAGTGCTTTCTCTTCTTTTCTCCGTCCTGTCTTTACAATCTTTTTATGCTCCGAAATATTCCTGTTTCTCTCAATCATCCAATTATTTTCTATTTCTCTGTGGTAGAACCACACAAGTTCCATTCACTTTCTTTTTAGTTTTAACTTTTTCCTTCTCTCCCCCTTTCACTTTTTCGCTATCCCAATCTCTCCCTCTCTTTTCTCCTCATTTTACCCCACATATTCTCTCATCTAACACCCATTCCATCTTACACAATTTAAACACACTATAAACGAGATTATTACGCCTACTCTTTCATTTCTGATAGAAATCTAACATCTTGCAGTCTTCCAAGCATATTTTCGATAATTTATGAACATATGCACCTCGAAGATGGCAACTTTCACTTAAATATCGCCCACATAGCACTTTCACAACCATCCACGCGTTTTTTACCATTTTTTCCATTTTGCCGCCCCCGCTTTTTCCGCCTGAATTGTTTAAGTTTTATGTCTTCCTTCATGCTTTCGCCTTGCGATCGCGTCCATTACGCCCGCCGAACGCACATACACGTCACGCACACATTGCCGAAGGTGTAAAATATTATTTTCATTTTAACGCGTTCGTGCAGTTAAAGGCCCTCGCCTTTTGTGCGGCGCCTGCCGAAAGATTCCCGAAGAACGATTTTCAGATGCTCGAAAGCATGGTTCTATGCTGGCGTTCGCTCAGTTTTTCTCTTGAGTCAGGGCAACAAGCTGGAAAACTAGCTATAAAGTCAGTAGCATACTAGCGCGGCCAACAAGCCGTCCATAGGAACAAACTCAGAGAAAAAAGACAAAAAAAAAGAACGCACAAGAAATTGTAGCGGGAGAAAATTGCGCTCTTCGTTCCTTTTCCATCTTGTCGAGGTTTAGTTCGTTTTGTAATTTTTACTGGATTTACCTTCCGAGGCTTGGGGGAGAAAAGTCTTTATTAAGCGTTTTCTCGGACAGTTTTATGATTTTAGTGCTTAGTACAGTGGTTCTCAAAAGATAATTTTTCAGGCGATAGTGAATACCTAGATAAAATTTAGTTCCTCATCTCGTATAGTCCAAGAAAATGTAAAAGAGTATATTTTCCTGGAATACTTTTACGAAAACTTGGAAGAATAGAAAAAAGCAAAGCACATATATTTACAATCACTGGTTTGGTCATTGTAAGGCTTCCTTTATGAATTTTTATGTTTTAATGAAAATATTTAATGGGCCATTTTCTTGCTCCTCACGTAAATGTCGTTGGAGAGAAGGAATTAAATATTTAGTTGTGGAAGTTTCTGAAAATATTTGCATGTCAAAAAGCACTCAATTCTAAGAGAAATAAATAATGGATTACTATGTATAAACCTGAATAATACAGAATATTGATATTTTGAAAAATTACGCATAAAGTCGTCGGTTCGAATTTTATTTTTTCAAATTTCATCTCCTTGATAAGCCTGAACTAAACTTTGAAGGACTAATTCGTATCCTGAATATTTTGGAGAAAAGGTAGATATAAAGTATTGTAGATTTGTTCAAAATCACTGGTTTAGTCGTTATAAACCTTCCTTCAAGTATCTTTATTATGTTTAAAATAAAATATTGAATATATTAGTTGAGATGCGCAATTGGTATCTCATTTTTGCCAAATTTCCTTCCAATCAATTGTTAAACGTAAATTTTACTTTGAAGGACCATATCGTGTCTTGAAACATTAAAGGCGATTTCAGAATGAATTATTACTTATTAGCGCCTGGTACATATATGAAAATCACTGGTTTAGACTTTATAAATCATCCTCTATATATCTTTATTATTGTCGCGAATGTAAAATGCTGATTAGGAAATTCATATTAAATAACAGGAAAACCACTTCTGGAAAGTTTTGTCCGAAGGCATGTTTTGGGTAGATTAGATGTAAATTTAGGAAACTGAAATAATTTTAGGAGGCGTATGCACAAGTGGCGTATCGATAAGCAAAGCGCGCGGGCGAAATGTGTGCACTACACGACAAGAGGAACGAACAAACAAGTAACGGAAGACAGAAGTGCGTACGTGACTTAAGCAATGCTTGGAAAAACAAGTGGTACCACGCGCCATGTAGATGATGAGAACTACTAGATCGCGTAGGCGGAAATTAGAATATATTCCAATGATCAAGGGGCAGTTAGTTAGTCTTTGGAGTCTTTTGCAGCAGTTTGTTATAGTCAGTTATAGTGTAGTTGTCGGGTAGTCTTAGTCAATAGTTATTATGCAAATAGTTATTGGGCAGACGTTAGTTCGAAAGTCATTCAATCAACAATGAATTAGTCAGTTCGGACTTACTTTTCGAGCTAGTACGTCACTAGTTGTTCAGTCATGTGTTCTTTAAAAATTTATAAGCGTATAAGAGGTTCTTGTGTTAAATCAATATAATTTTATGTTAAAACTATTCGTGTGTTCCTCACTTTGAAGCCAACCCCATAGTCTTGCACCCCACAGCCTCGCTATCCAGCATGAGTGAAGTACCAGCGTGAGAAGGTACCTGTTTAATTTGAATAGCCATTTTCAGCCAACGAGCAGAGAAATCATCTCTGAATTGTCCTCGTACGGTCCAGAGATTCCATTAATAAATGGACCATTTATAAGTATCGCCGGTACAACGCGGTAGCATGTTGAGTGAGAATAGCAAAAAGCCAAGCGAGTCTCCTAGAAAACCCCCGTGTGAGAAAGCGCACACACGGTACGCGACATTTGGATCATTTTTACTAAATTTCGTTCCAATCCGTGAAGTCTCAACAGTGTTCTCTCCTAGTAGGCAATAAACTATACTTTGAGAGACTAATATGTATCCTGGAACAATACAGGGGATTTTGGAATAAATTAGCCCCTATAACAATATTTGTGTCTACGATAATTTATAGGAGATATTTGCGGAATATTTAAGTAACAAACCACCTGTGATATTGTGGACATTTTCAGCGGCGCCCTCCATGCGGAACAAGATTGTTAAATACGTTAACAATGAGGTTGGCTTTGCGCATAAATCAGGACCAAGCGTGGGCTCCTGCGGTGAGCTAATAGCTCTCCCGCCAAACATATACAAACAACCACACCCGCGCGCGTAGAAATGGCGAAACCCGAAAACACCTTTTCACCGCTGCCGTTATGAAACTTTCACGCGCCAACAGCCCCAAACCCGCCGTCTGCCATCTTCAGCGCCTATTTGAAAATTGTGCCTCTAAAGTCTAAAGTCTTTAAATTCAAGCGAAAACTTCAACCAAATGCCAGGTACAAACACGATGTACCCAAAGTTTACCGTCAATTATGTTCTATTATCTTGTTTAGTACCTGAATATTTTAGGGAAAATATTAATTTCATTTCATTGGAATATTAGAATGTTTGACGGATGTTGAGTACATGAGGAAGGAGTAGAGGGTGTGGGGATTTAGGGAGTAGAAGGTTAAAGAGTAGGAAGTTTGGGAGTGGTAGGTGGGAAAATGGAAAGTTAGGGAGTAGAAGGCAGGGGAGTAGAAGGCTAGAAAGTAGAAGACTAGAGAGTAGAACGCTTGGCATTAGAATGCAATGGTGTTGGGTGTAGGGTGTTAGAAGAGAGGATTTTGAGGGTTGGAGAAAATGAAATAGTTTGTGCAACACACAGTTTGGGGTGTTTTCAGGTTTTCATCGGATGAATTATGCTTACGTGGCATAAATTGTTTAATGCGCTCCCCTGCCAGTAGTTACACATTCATCTTGCTTACGCTGCAGGGCGGTTGCATGTTGGGAAAGGTCGGTAAAGAGAGAGAGGTGAGGAATGGCGGGGAAATCAACAATAACCTCGCTTCTCTTTCACGGTTTCAACGGTTCACCTCTCCTGGAGTCCTGGGGGAGTGGAGATTGAGGTGATTGTTGATTCAAAACGCTCTTCCACGTTTACTGGAGTTTGTTTGTACAAAGTTTCCGAAAGTGTTTGTCAAAGATTTCCTCCTTTTTCCTTATATTATCTACGTCTCTCTTCATATTTTAAAGATTTTTTAAAGTGGACCTACACAAAGTTCCCAGGGTTTAATAAATGGGCATGACCACATCTAAATTGAGATCCATGTATCTGGTGTGAACGAATCAATGTAATTTAAATGCAAACAGACTTCACACGGACATGGCGGTCGGGGTCACCAATTCGAATGAGTGTAAGTCATGATCAGTCGCGCTGGCAATCGGTGATGATTCGAAGGGCGGAAAATTGGCGAAAGCTGTCCGCGCCATCGACAGACTAATCTACAAATATCGTTGTGCGTGTGGAACGGTTCCCAATCCTACAACGCTCACGACAGCTGTGAAACGCGCACCCCACCCGACGCAATGAATGATCCGGGCGGGTTCGCGCTGTTGGACACGCGAGAATATATTGGTTTGGGTGGAGAGTGTGGGCATCCACAACAAACACTAAAATATCACAACACACGTTTGTGGAACCAGACGTGCAATTGATAAGCGTTTAGTCAGAAAACCACGTCAAATATCAACGGATTTGCTTGACAACAGCGTGGGACTGCTAATGGCGTTCAATTCGCGTATGGGTGAGCTTTCAAATTCCGTTTCGGTTCGCATATCACTTTGACGCGTCACCTCTAATCATCAACAATATACATATTTTGGTTCGATTTGCGTTAATATATTATTGGGGAACCTGCAAATTGCAATCGATCGTGGTTGGGTTTGGTCTGGGCAGAAATGGGCTTTGTTTGAGTTCTGATCTTGTGATTGATGTAATACACGGGGTGGGAAGGAAGGAGGGAGGATCTAAATTATGGAATACGTTTGAAATGGCTTTGACGGAAGTTACATTTGCTTGAATTATATTTTTGTTACTTTGAATTAGCTTTGATTCGCTTTGCTTTGAGCTGGTATAGGTCAGATTGCATTGAGATGGATGGGTTTTGACTAGAAAAGGGTTCTCTGATTTTTGCTTGGATTTGTTTGCTTGCGTTTGGTTAGATAGATATTGAATAGAATTGGATAAGTTAACTTGGAAGGTATCGGGGGTTTCCAGGTGATTCTCTTGCCTTGACCTTACTTAGTTTTAATAGATATGACTTGAGATATCGTCTATTGGAGAGGATTTCGTTGGTTTGCATTGGTGGAATTGGTCTTGACTCAACTAAAATTTGATTGGCCAAAATAAGACTTAATTGGAACTAGTTTGAATGATTTTCGTAACCTTGTATATGTTTGCAAGTCCATGGGAAGTCAATGTGGTTTAGTTTTGGATGGTTGAATGTAATTATCTTGGATTGACCTGATCAGTCTTTACTTGGATTGACTTGACTTATCATCTCTTGGAGAATTCACATTCTCACCAAGAGATGTTCGTTTGCATTAATGGGATTGATGGGAATCATTTGCATTGATGGAAGTGTCTTGGGTTATCAAGAATTGTGATGGCTTGGACGTAAGGGAAGCCTAATAGGACGTAATTGGTTATGACTTAAAAGGGTTTGGAAACCTTATAGGTTTGAAAGTTAACTGGTGTTACCCGGGGCTCAGCCTATCCCAATTCCAACTTTGGAAGTTTGGTAAAACAAGAGGAACTACTGTTGCTCGTCGTATACTACTACGGGGCGGGATATATACACGGCGGGAAAATGTTAGAAGATGTAAACGGAAAGCAGTGATCATTTTTTGTCAAAATAACATGAAAGCGAAAGTCGGAATCATCAGGTAACGGATCCGGGCGAGGAACAAAGTGGGGGTTATAGACCCATGGCTATTAGTTCCACGCCTAGCTTTCCTTAACCATGGCAATATAAAAGAAAAATAAAACGAGGATCTGATTGTCAAGGGTTAACTTTGCTTGGTATGACTAGAGTTGACTTAGCCTTTTTGGGAATGACTTATATACAAATTGGTATTGAGTAGGTATATGTAGGGTATGTAATAAGTCAAACTTCCCTTTGAATAATTCTAGAGGAAGAAAGAATTCAATCTAGTTTATGCCCACTGAGATTCAATGCCGGGGTCTTTGTGGACTGAAGTCATTGAATACACCAATAAGTCATCTGATCAGAGTTTGCTTGACTTGATTTTGGAATCATTGGCTTTGGTCGGATTGAATTCAATAACATGGCTTTTGCTTGGTTGCCAATTGGCCATGATAGAATTGGGTTGAACAATACGTTGCTTTGGGTTACCTTGGATGAGGTTCAGATGGCTCGACGCGAGTTGACTTAGGTTGGCTTGACATTTATTAGCTTCAATTGATTTAGGCTGGCTTAAGATTAATCGGATTGGGTTGAATAGGGTTTACTAAAGTTATTTTTAATAGCTGGAAAGGTCCTATATTGGCTTGTCATCAAAGCAAGTCATCTGCTTTGGCCTTGGTTTCTCTAGCTTAATTTGTCAAAGCTTTCATTTCAGTCCTTTGGTGTTGGACTTTGATTGGGTTATCTTAAATTGGTTTGGAATTTCTTGGGCAGGCTTTGAGTCTTTTATAAGTGGAATTAAGGTAAATGAATTTATTTGAAGCTTAGTAGCCCATTGGCAAGATTTCTGCTGACCACGCATTGGTCTAGGTTCTAATCCTGTTGGTGACATGTCCACTCGCTCCAGCATCCACATTAACTTATGTGGTTTTCACCAAAGAAGTTTTCTTCAACTTGGGCCAATCTATCAGTTGACCCACAGAGTAAGTTAGCCAGAATAATTCTGAATAAAACCGGCCATTGTTCACTGATCCGGTCAGTATCTTGGAATGCAAAAGATGAAGTATTTAATTGAATTAGGTTAAATATGCTACATCGGCCTTGCTTGTAGTATAGTTCGTCCTATATTTCGAACAGTTTAAAAATTAGTATTCACACCATTTTTTCAAATAATTTAAGTATCTTTACAAAATTAGTACCACGTGCTGACACATGCCTTATAGAGACATTACGGTTACCTCTGGGAGTTTTGTGGGCAGCGGTAACGAGCACACGGGACATAAAACTCCCAGCTCTCATGGTTTTAGAGTTTTACTCGCTTTCTCGTGGCGTGTTGCAACCATTAATTTTAGAGCAAACAGCTGCGAAAATGCAAGATACGCATGCTAACAACATCAACGTCAAGCACCTAAGCGCACTAGTGCAGGATACATAATATTTTGAGTAGGTTTTACTTAAAACGACCGCCTCTCAAAACTAGCGAATATTTTAATGCCACTTAAATCCTTCCTCTTAAATTTAGACATAAACTAGGATTTTTGAAAGATACGTGTCGAGTTGAGAATGGATCTTTCAAGACCCGGCATATGGAAACTACCCATGTCGAACTTATGTCTGGTTCGAAATGGGATCGCAAATGTTACAGATCCGCAGACGTTTATTAATGATCTGGCGAATGAAGCGCGTTTTGATAACTTGGCGCGTTCTGAATTGAAGCGGAACAAAATTGCTTGTTAGCACACTCTATATGTATCCAACGGGTTTTCGGGTGTAACCAAACATCGTGTGGCATTGCTCTTTGCAAAACCGCATCTCCTCGAGACGTGACTACACCACCGGCACCGGCGCCTTCATTGAATAACGTATTCACAACCTAGAGGAATAGAGAAGTAGCGGTGGAATAGGTGGATGGAGTATGGGTGAAGATGTTGGTAATCGATATGAAAATCGTATCGCGAAATTGCATACACAACGAGTACGTGCACATGCAATTAACGATACGATGATAGTGGTGGCGCCTGCAGGTCTCTTGTTCTCCGCAAATACCAAATCTAAACAATGCTTGTGTATTTGGAGAGATGTGATAAATTATCTGTGTGGATTTAACAAATTTGTAGTTTGTTGCCTGTATCTAACCTATTTCTATAGGACCTACAATCGTGAAATTGCTGAAAGATGATTACAGGTTCGAGTTTAACATAGAGGACTAGTGTCTATCAGTTTCAAACTCATCCCAAACTTGAAAATTTGGAGATAACTTGAAAAGGGGATATCTAGATAGCAGTAAAGAAAGGAAGGTGAATTCCTCGTCGAGGAATCCTCTGAAGATCCAGTCTATTATTAACTTCTGTTCTTCCAAGTTACAATAGGTGGATCGATGAATAGACTTCCAATCCCTAGAACTACGTCTAGGTCTATGGGTCTCAATTTTGTAGAATGTTCCTTAGAACATTTAATGCCTTGTGAGCAATCATTGAGGTCTGTTTTGTTTCCTTGACCAGCTTACATATCTTTAATATTATTTATACCTATCTAAGAAGTGTTTTACGTAGATGACTAGTGTCTGCCACTTTGATACTCCTGCCCAACTTGACAACGTGGTGATAACTTGAAAACGATATACCTAGATAGACGTAAAAAGAAGATGTGAACTCCTCATGGAGCAATCCTCTAAAGATCCTGTCTATTATTAGCTTTTGTTCTTCCAAGTTGCAATAGGCAGATCGATGAATCGATGAAATTCCAATCGCTAGAATTACGTCTATATCTATGGGTCTCAATTTTGTAGAATGTTCCTTAGAACATTTAATGCTTTGTGAGCAATCATTGAGGTATGTTTTGTTTCCTTGACTAGCTTACATATCTTTAACATTATTTATACCTATCTTTAAGAAGTGTTTTACGTAGATGACTAGTGTCTGCCACTTTGATACTCCTGCCCAACTTGACAACGTGGTGATAACTT
>WSZQ02112604.1:0-48713 GCA_019419845.2 Weissflogia rhopalogaster
ACCAAGTGGTCACCCACCCAACGCCTAGCTACGTCCGACGTTGCTTAACTGCAGTGATCTAACGAGCACCGAGCTCTCTTGGATATCATTATCTTATTCAGGTTTCTTTCTGTCCTACCAGAAGTTATTACTGGTTATAATTCTTAATATTGTTCTTCCTGTCCTACTTATTTCTCTCCCTCGTCCTAGTGAGTAGCAATGACAGTGGATACAGGGACTACCTTGCCGGGTCTTCTCTTATATATTCATGTTTCTAATTTCAATCTTCTCTTTCTGAATATATTCCTAAGAATAAACTAAACCCCTATCTCTATCTCCTATTCCATTTACTTCCAATGGTTCCTCGGTTAAATACACCCACCTAAGTTATCCGTAAAACAATGAATACTATCAGAACAAAGGCAAATCATAAGATACCAGGAAACGCAGCATGCATTTCGTGTCAACCTGTAGAAATGAAAAGTGTCGCATTACACCTGTGGCCGGTGGCATGTGACGCATTCCTACCAGATTTCCGTCTTTCACCAAATGCGAGGGTATTTCAGAATCCCCTGCGTCGCGCAAGCGAGAGCCGCATCGCTAGAGGCACCGGCGATTTCGAGCGAATTCCGTATGAATGAAGCCATAATTTGAATGAAACCGAACTGGTGATTGAATTACCGTAGCGTGGCAGAGTGCTCTCAACAGTAATACAAAGAGAAAGGAAAGAATACACGGTTATGGCGCGCGCGTACAGCCCAGGCCGTATCTGCTTGGGAGTCACGCAGAAATAGAATGCAGCGAGCAACAAACGCATATTTGCGTTTCGAATATGATAAATTGTTATTAGATGCGGTCGTGCGCTTATTATATCGTCATTCGTGGATAGGCCGCCGCTATGTGTTATTTGGCTGTGGTGCCGGTCGCCGCACAATGGCCCGATGTCAAGACAAACACGTCTTAAATCGACGCAGCGTCGTGTTAGTGCTAAAAACTAGACATTTCGCGCATCTTTATGATGAATTTTATTGTATTTATATTAATGCGATCGAAATGAATGTCACACTATAAGATAGCTTAACTCTTTTATGTTAATAATCAATTGTTAGAATTTAAAATTGTCTATTTTTATACAGAGGTATCAAGGTTAGACTTTATCTTTCGCTGGCGATATGAAGGAGTAAGGTGTACTTAATGAATCATATATCAGCATATTCCCTAGTTCATAAGTTATCAAATGATATATGGTTTATTAACTTGTTGTTGGTGTACGACCTATTTTTTAGGGTGTATATAGAAGCGCGCAGTCGACTGCATGTAAATCGTCCATATACGATTTGCTATTGCGCCGCTCACGCGATGTCCATTTGTCTCGCGTCGAGTGACTTTACGCAGAGTAGCAACTCGTATATGGACAAATTACATGCGGTCCACGGCGCTCTCATAAATACACCGTCATAAAGATATTGTACACAACTAAGATATTAATAACCTATGTAGTGTTTATTAGATTATGAAATGGGGAATATGCTGATATATGACTCGTCGAATACATTTTACTCCTTTATATCGTCAGCATAGAGTAAAGTCTACCTTTGATATCTCTGTGTAGAAAAAGAAAATTTTAAATTCCAACTACTAATTATTGGCGCAGAAGAATAAAGCTATTTAATGGTATAACATTCATTCCGATAGCATTATTTTAAATATGACAAAATGCATCATAAAAGACGCGAAATGTGCGTTTTTGCGCTCACTCGGCGCTAGGTTGATTTATGACGCTTGTTTCTTCAATTCGTCCCACTATGCGCCGTGCAGATTTTCCCGTGACCCAGTTGCGCGAGAGTATGAAAAACCGTTGCTTCGGCTCCGTCTTACCGCTCCGAAATGCCGAATGCCACATGTATGTTGTTGGTTGCTTCCGTACGTGTTGGCAACAAACCGTCTGGCCTGCCTGCCTGCACCTTCTTAAATGTTACTGCGACTGTGTGAAAACGTTACATCTAACTTTAATGATCCGCATTCTTTGATTTCACGAAGTGATTTAATTGGCAATGGTACGGAATGGTCTCCGTTCCAATACCTCCCTAATGGGACAGACACCCTTTAGACGATGTTGGAAGAGGACATTTATTAATTACCATCAGCGTTTTTGAGACTAGGAAAGATTAGGAGAGTCCAGCTAATGAGTCGCCTGTATGTTCGTAGGAAATGTGCCAAAGACCGAAGTTTATCAGCGAGAACACCAACGACCTGCTGCGCTTCGCCGTCGAGAGCGGGGAGCTGGGCGATCAGTGGTTGTTGGCGGCAGTTGCCTCCCTCGCCCTCACGCCGCGCTTCCTCGATCGGGTCGTGCCCCCCGAGCAGGGATTCGACAATTCGAGCGGTTACTGTGGCTTGTTCAGGTATGTAGGCAATTAGAAATCTACTTAATTACAATTAGTAACCTTGGGTCCCTTAATCCTAAATTTTATAGACCCCCAATTATTTTATTGCAACTAATGGCCATTGAACGATTTTGTTAATTGTCAGAAGCCTACCCTCATAATTTTAGCACTTTAACATGTTATCTGGTGTTTCTAGTTTGTCGTGTTTCTTCAAGTTTTGCACTGACTGATTGAATATTCAAAGAAAAGGACTGGAAAAAGTTATTCAGGCATCCTTTACACATATTCAGACATCTTTGTAAAAATATGACCAGTATTCAGGCTGAATTAAGGTGGTATGGGGATAGGGGGGCAATATATGTAGAAAAAGCATTGGAACAAGTAATTCAGGCATCCTTTGCACCTATTCAGACAACTTTGTAAAAGTGTAACCTTTAATTAACTTTACCAATATAAGCAGAAATATTGTTGGAAAAACATATTCAGGCATCCTTTACATCTATTCAGACAATTTTGAAACAGTATTATCTTTGTTCAGGCTGAATTCATCATTTACTCTGTAGAAATTTGGACTGAACAAAGCCCATTGTTTTACAAAACTATCTGAATAGCTTACACGTATTCAGAATGTTTAGTAAAAGTATGACCCTTATTCACCAGTTTACCACCAAGCGCTTGTAAAAGCTTAACTTCAAAAAGTCTGCCAGTAACAAAAAAAATATCAAGAGGTTTGGGAAAACACCAAATTTAGTACGAAAACATTAAATCTCGACGTGAAAATCCTAAGACAATGGACTATACACATCAGTTACGATCTTCTTCGACCTGTGGTGAGCCTGATAGCCATCGCGGAAGATTATTCCCGCCCGATAAACGGTTTTTAGCGATGCGTACTTGGTTGCGTACCAATACCGCAGCGCATTCTATCGCTCCATTGTGAATCTAATCGTACGATGCTCTGCCTCTCGTATTTCACCGACTTATAGCTGAACCTATGAATAAGTCAATTATTGTTACAGCTTTGAGGGTTACCAAATTGATATCCCTTCAGTAAAAGCTACCAGGAAAAGTTTGTATGGTTCATAAGTTGCAAATACACATCCAATGTACCTGAAGTCGATAATATCAACCTGTGGTGATGATAAATATTCATATTTTTTCAATGTTCATATTATTTTAAAAGTATTTAGATCCGTAAAGATTATATTTAGAATTATAATTGCTATAGCAATGAAAGATGTTGAAATCTCCATAAAATGTTCGACTTTAACAACTTTAACAAAGTTTTAATATTAAATTCTGGTAGCCCTAACATAGTTAATAGTTAACAATAGCCAAGGCATGTTGCTGCTGGCAAAAATGGCACTGCTAGGTGAAAACTATGCACACACTTTCTTCAAGTTGCACACAGAGAGGGGCGATTTCAAGAAAAAAGTGTCTTAAATCCACGCAGCGCCTCGTGATCGCTAAAAAATATACATTTTGCGTCTTTTTATATTGAATTTTAAGTATATTTAGACAAATGCTGTCGAAATGAATGATACATCATAAGATAGGTGGATTCTTCTACGTCTATAATCAGTAGATAGAATTTTCTTTTTTTCAACTGTGTTATCAGGGGTAGACTTTACCCTTTGCTAACGATATGAAAGAGTAGGATGTATTCAATGATTCGCATATCAGCATATTCTCTTATTTCATAATCTATCTAATAGTGTGTAGGATATTAATATCCTGCTTGTGTACGGCCCTATTTTTGGGGTGTATATATGAGAACACAGTGGACTACATGTAAATCGTCCATATACCAGTTGTGACTTAAACAAATGCACGTTAACTGAGCAACGACTTTTGTACTCACGCGAAGTGCGCGCCACGGGCTCGATGGACGATTTACATGGTGTTCACGGCGCGGTCCTAGATTCACTCTAATAATAGGGTCGTACGCAAGCAAGTTGCTAATAACCTATATACCATTTGATAGATTATGAAATAGAGAATATGCTGATATATGACTGGTTTAATACATTTCACTCCTTCATATCGTCAGCAAAGGTTAAATTCTACCTTTGATAACACTGACTTAAAAAATAAAATTTTAAATTCTATCTACTGATTATAGACGTAGAAGAGCCAAGCTTCTTAATGGTGAATCATTTATTTCTATAGTATTGTTATAAATATGGTAAAATACATTATAAAGATACCAAACATATAATGACTCATATGGTGCTCAGCCGATTTACGACGTTTTTTTCTTGAAATCGTCCACTGTGCGCTGAGACGACTAGGACTAGATAAGTGGCCCTGCGCGTACGTGACAGAAAAAAAACGATGAGATATCTGCCATTGTGCAACGTGGCCGTTGATGTCCGACGGAGGGCTGGCGTGGAACGGCGTAAACCAGCCTGAACTGCGTTTCGCGCAGTCGTCAGTAGTCAGTCTGTAGATCAGAAAATCTGCAGCGCGCAATGGCGCAAATGCGAGATATAGGTAAGCAGCCGCGTAAATAATATGAGCAGTGGCCGTCCATCCGCGCCCGATGAGACGAAGCAGAACCAAGACCAAGAAGCTGCGCCGTTGTCGCAATAACTTACGGTTCGCTCGCGCCATTGGAAATTCTGATGAACTTGATACTTTATCGCTATTCATCAAACGTAGAAGGATGTACAGCTTCAAACTACGCGCTGCGTCCGATTTTCAAATTTTGTAACAATAGAAAAATGTGAATAATTTTTTTCGCTGAAGTTTTCACCACAAGATTTCCACTCAGAAATCTTGCAAATTTCCAGGTGAATCCAAATATACCTTGCTATTTATTTTAGCTTATGCTATACTATGTTTTAATCACGTTTGGAATATATTTGGAGTATATATAAATTAAGTATATAATTCGGGGTTCGAGGTTCTCCGCTCATTTACCTCGTCGAAAAATGTTCACGATTCTTTTCCTCAGGAACTATAACTCACAAAATGCTTTGAAATTTTTATGACAATTTACTGCATAATTCATAAAAGTAGAGTTTTTTTTACATTAAAAATCGTCATTGAACTTACGATTTTTTTAAGGTGAAGAAAATGATGCCACGATATATGAGATGCTATTAAATTTTCTTGAGTATGATGTCGAGTTTTTAGAATATAAAGTCAAAATTGCATGTTTTTATACTGTTTTAAATTTAATGTGAATTTTTCGCCTAAAAATTCTAGTTAAAGTACGGAAAAAATATAGAAATATATATTTGATCAAGAAACTCTATATTCTATATCATATATCATATTCTAGAGAATTTAATTATCTATAAAATAAGCCATCATTTAGCCAAATCGGCTCGGTAGAATATTCGCAATCCTGTACGCAAAGTAATAAACGATGTTGCTAAAAACGCTCTTAAAATTGGGTAAATATAAGACAACTATATATTTCTATGAGCTTATTGAGCTATAACTTCGTAAATACTGCAGCAATCAAAGTGAAATTCGCAGACAATATTCTTGAATAGTTTATCTATTCATTAATTATTTCAAAAAAAAACGATTGTTTGTCCCGATAAATGATGTTTGGACCTTAAGTATATAAAATTTACATTCTCGCTTGTATTTTTATCCGCTTTAGTTTGTTTATAACATCAAACTGCAATTTGAATAAACTTAAAAAGTGCAAATTTCATGTGAATTAATTACAGAGGTAAACCATGCAACTTCATGGCGTGCTTTTGCTGTCGTATGTCGTCTGGCTGTTGCAAAATAATACGTTTTTTGTGCATTGAGCAAGTGAATCGTAGCATCGGAATTGAATGTCGAAGCCAAAGCGTTACAGACATCACAACAGAATCGCAATGAAAGTAACGCAACGGGCAAAGAACTAGTTGTATTTGTATTCAATATTAATATCGTCATATAAGGGCAGCATTAAGATTTTCAATATAGATCTCAGTGTGTGCAGGTCGTGTTTTTGATCGCTCGCCATATTGCCAGCGAACAGGCAGAAAACCGATGTTTAACGCACGTCGGGATGGATTTGCATTTCCCATTTCGTTTTTTCGATATTTACATGATGCGCTGTTCTTCAACTCGGTGTGTTGTGCATTATGCAAATGTGTATATTACAGGGTAGTATTAAGGTTCTATTATCAATATGAAAGTATTGATAGGTTGGGGAATCGACAATATTGATACTACTACGAATCAAAATAGGAATTTCGATACTTTTTAAAATTCCCAAACTAAAGCCGTCCCATGCACATCAATTTGCATCCGAGTATTATTGCTGTTATTGTTGGTATGACCCACTTGTCATTCTGCGTGCATGTCGCCAATGTGGATCGTGCCTAACAAGATCAGCACGAGTATAATATTGCCATTAAATTGAATTCTAAATACGCATTGCGCCCTTCGAATGTGCGATGGTCGTGTTAAAAGCCAATCGCCGGCGTCGACGCGTTGTTGCGGCGCGTTTTTTTCTTCTTCTTCTTGTTGTTGTTCTCTCGGTGTGTTGTCTCGCGGCAGCGCGTTATGGTGGAAGCAATAAAAGCGCATTTTAATTGGGAAAAATTTGCCCCAGCGTTGGCGGCCGCATCGTTTCGACGTTTCGCACTTCATATATTACGCTGTGTGGTTCACGCGAACCGGCGAGGAACGCGCGACGGGCATTACGTGTGGATATTGGCATTGGCGGGTGTATTGGCGTAATTTGCGTGGGCATCGCCACGAGAGGCGGCGATTTTTCTAACGCGAGCGATGCGCGAACACCACGGCCGCGGCCGCGGCCGCTTTAGTTGAGTTGTTGCTGCGTTTATTCCGCATCGGAATCAAATCGTTATAATTGCACCCAGGCAGGCGAACGTCCGCATCGGTAGTGACCGTGCCGAGTATAGATCGGCAATACCAATCAACTCAATCTACCTCAGATTGAATACATTTCAGCTTGACTAAGTGATATTTCTTCGTCCTTTTTTTTTGCGAAATTTCATTCATACAATCTTAAAAAGTTGAATAACTTGTATTCCACTAACAATTGCAATCAGAATTAAGCTATAAACAATAAAGCACAATCAGATGAGAATAAATTCATTTCAAGTTGTAATTATTACCATCAGATATCCCAGGACGGGTAGACTAACCAACACCAAATTAAAATCAAAAAACGATTACATCCACAACTCCGGTGTTTATCAGATAAAATGTTCGAATTTCAACAAAATATTCATTGGACAAACCGGCGGCAACTTCGAAACGCGGTTTAAAGAATATTTGCGCATCACAGACAGCACGAGAAATCTAAACGTCTCCTCTCTCACCCACCACCTCATTTTCAACGACCATCACTGCACTATCGATAACCTAAGCCAACTACACCCGTGCAATAAACATTATAAGCTCAATGTTTTGGTGGCAATATACATCCAGCAGGCTATTTCAAAAAAAACCCGGACCTCGTGATAAATGACAAAAGCGATATTTTGCTCAGCTCCCCACTAATTCGTCTCCATACATCATAAATGTTTATAATGTAAAATTTTTGTATAAATACATCTTTTGTAAGTTTTGGCTCGCTAGTACCCGACGATGCCAAACGGCGAAATGTACATCGTACGATTTATCAATTAATCTTGTAAAACAGTGACAAACATTTTGTTTTCACATCATGGTATCAACATGTTTTACCAACAACCTACAGTCCTCTCCATTAATAAACAAATAATCATCGGTAGGCAATTTTTAGGATGTTAATCACGAATTGCAATAATTAGAAAGGGAAAACAATGAATGCCTTCGACAGGACTTGAACCTGCAACCCTCGTATGGCATGCACGGTGTATGGCCAACTACACCACGAAGGCCCATTATCATATTCTCTTTCCGTCCCAGTTGACCTGAACGCCACGATTGAATCATCGGAATTGGGCTGCGAACATTTTGTTAAGGGATGTTTACATTCTTGAAGGCACTACTACTGCCTTCGTGGTGCAGTTGGTAACACACCGTACATGACATACGGGTTCGCTGGTTGAAATCCTGTCGGAGGTATTCATCATTTTCTCCTTCGAATTATAGCAATTCGTGATTAGCGATGATTATATGTTTCTATTGATATGTCAAAGGCAGTTTCGCTGCGGTCATACTTCATGACAATGTGATGCTTTCGTGAAAGTAAACATCTCTTAACAAAATGTCCGTAGCCCAATTCCGATGCTTGTAATTTCATATTAAATGTGTCTCGTTTTGCCAAATTTCATACAATTTGGCCAGAATACAACTTCGTAAGCCCAATTATAAGTAGAATGAAGATATAATGTATGTACAAAGAGAAGAAATTCAATCCAAAATTCATTTATTATGCCAAAATGTTCATAAAATTCACAAAGCATGCATCTTCGTTTGATTGTTATTACTATCTGCTGGGAACAACTTGAGTTCGTTCGTCAATTAGAACCATAAGTAGCATTCTGACAATAAGATACACGTACGGAGAAAGACGACCGGAAACGACATAATGCCCCGCATTTGTCCATGTCCTGCTTTCTTGCATAATGTGTTCGTCCCATGCGCATGAAATTGCAGCGCTCCGAAAACAATTAGGCGCAATTTACATGCATTTCAATAATTTACCCGGCGTACGCTTGCAATCGCAGAAAGCAACATGCTTACAGCACAGCCGCCGATAAATCGCCGTCCAGAGCGATTATTATAATCGACAGGCGGGACAAGTTAGTTGTTTGTAGCTTAATTAAATCGAAATCCATTCGGACGACGCGCCGACGACTGCTTAAATGGCCGCGCATGCATGATCGGCAATCGTTCTGCGAATTTCCCGCCGGACCGCATCAGAGCCGTCTAGGAGACTCTCGAGGCACACGCGCATAAATATGTAGAACACGAGGGGCTTACCCGAAACGAGCGGCGCTCTCATCCTCCCGTGATGTAATCTATTTATTTATTAATCCTTTGTCTTATCCTCGTCGCCACGGCGCCGAATACGCGTCTATTTGGCCTGTGCTTGCCTACTTGAATGATTCTAGCGTAATTGCCATGCGAGAAAAATTACATATAGAACGTTTAAATATTTGCTATTGCAAATTTCCTCGGAATTCATGTCTTCTGAATGTAGTGAAATGTAAACCAGCGTAAATCTTATCTTCTTGAAAATATACGTCTCACAAAATGATCGTTTTGTCGCGATACTTAAGTATCGATACTTTCAAAATATAACGATATATTCATGAATATCAGTGCTTTACGGAATAGTAGGTTTGCGAATACAATATTTCTTCGCCATCTTCACATAGGAGCCAAATGCTACTTTTGTCAGTTATATTTCGACCTGTCTAGCTCTGTAAATCCTGACCAATACGTCTGAATTAATAATTCTTCTCGATAATGACTTTGGCATGAATCAAGCTATATATGGTGTGAAAATGGCTTGGGAATATTGATAATTCACAGGGTTATAGTCATTTTTTGAAAATTCAAATTGTTTTCTGCAATTTGGCAATTAGTACATTTAAGGATAAAAAAAGTATATTAAGTTTTGCCTACATCCCATCAAATTTTATAGAATTTGCACAGAATACAACTTCGTAGCCCCAACTATAAGTAGAGTGAAGATACAATGATATACAATGAGAAGGAATTCAATGTAAAGTTCATTTATTATGCCAAAATCTTCATAAACTTCACAAAGCATACATCTTCGTTTGATTGTTACTACTATTTGCTGGGAATAACTATAGTTCGTCCGTAAATTAGAACCATAAGAAGCATTATGACAATAAGATAAATGTACGAAGAAAGATGACTCGAAACGACGATGGCGATGGCATTATGCTATCGCCATCTTCACGTAGAAGCCAAATGCTACTTTTGTCAGTTATATTTCGACCTGTCTAGCTCTATAAATGCTGACCAATACGTCCGAATTAATAATTCTTCTCGATAATGACTTTGGCATGAATAAAGCTATATATGGTGTGAAAATGGCTTGGGAATATTGATAATTCACAGAGATATAGTCATATTTTGAAAATTCACAATTTTTTTTCTGCAATTTGGCAATTGGTACACATAAGGATAAAATAATTAAGTATTGCCTATATTTGATACATTTTTAAATTTGTCTTATTTTTCGAAATTTCATCGAATTTGAGGACAACGCAGTACAATGCATGCAAATTTGAAGAAAATTTTAAATATTCCCTGAATCTAAATTTGAATCAAATTTCCTGACTGTAATTAGGTTTATATGAGGAGATTTGCACCTGCAATTAAGCTTGAATCACACTGGGCCCATATCTCCCAAGTACATGTGCTTGTTTCGAAGCGATGCCCATTTTCCCCTTGATTTTCACTGGATGGGAATTAATAGTGGTTTGAAGTGAACTATTTGAGAAGTTATTGGCGTCTAATTGAATGCAAACGGCTTGTTCTTAAATCGTGCTCGCTTTGTACGTATACAAAGGACACACGTGGTCGAGCATGTGGAAAACGCGAGGAGGCCAGCGACGAAATTCCTTAATTACGTCCACGTGAATAATTAATAAAGTTGCGCGCGAGCGTAGGCTCGTCGGCACCGAAGACGTGCGGAACACATAATTCGTGTTCTTATCGCGCACTGCAGATAATGGCGAAGTTTATGTTTAGATGAGCACATGAGTACACGGGCCAGCGGAGCATACAAGAAGTGGCTACGTCTTGCATGCGGCGCCGCATACCGGAGGTTCTAAGTTACCGTCGTAACGAGGAATAACTTCGAGTGCTCGAGCACAACAACAAGGAAAAAAAAACGCCACAATGTGCACAATGGCGATGCGATTAGCATCGTGAAGAAAGCAACCCTGGCTTTCTACGGAATGCTAATCTTGTGTGAAAGTGATAAGCACGTGTGACACGCGGAATTCCCCCAGTTATTGATAATAGCCACGCGTTGAATGGCGTCAGACGGTTGATAGCACAGTATATGAGTTTTTTTATCAATTCCAAATAAATCGGTAAAATTTACATTTGCATAAAGATGCCGTAAAGAATCAAAAATCTGTAAAAACAAATTTATAGGACATCCCTCGCACTGTCTTGTACATTCATTTCGATTTTCTCGCGCGGGTGTCATAAATGACCGTATCGATGATTGCAGGACGGATCGGAGGAAGCGAATACGTGCATATTTCTCATCGCTGTAGAGTCGGCGTCGCACAGTGGGCGATTTCAAGAAAAAAGCGTCTTAAATGGACGCAGCGCCGCGTGAGCGCTAGAAAATACAAATTTCGCCTTTATCATTAATTTTACTTTGTTTAGAACAATGCTATCGAAATTAATAATATACCATAAGATAGCTTAATTCTTCTACGTCAATAATCTGTACTTGAAATTTATTTGTTCTTTTTTTACATAGAATTACCAAGGGTAAAGTTTACCCATTGCTAATGATATGAAAAAGTAAAATATATTCAAGATATCTTATATCAGCACATTCCTTATTTCATAATCTACCTAATGGTATATTGTATATTAATATATTGCTTGGGTACAATACTTTCTTTACGGTGTATATAGGAGCGCGCAATTGAAATTACGCAGAATCGCAACTCGTATATCGACAATTTATATACAGTCCTCGACGCGCTCCTATATACATTCCAAAAAAAGAGTTATGCACAAGTATGATATTAACAATCTACATACCATTAAATAGATTATGAAATAAGGAATGTGCTGATATATTACTCAATAAATACATTTGACTCCTTCATATCACCAGGAAAGGATAAAGTATTTCCCTGATAACTCTGCGCAAAAACTAAAATTTTAAATTCTAACTACTGATTATTGACGGAGAGAAACCAAGCTATATAATCATTCACTCCTATAGCATTATTATAAATATAGTAAAATGCATGATAAAGAGACGCGAAATGTTTATTTTTCTGGGCTTCCTCTGCGTTGCGTCGATTTAAGACAGTTTATTTCTTGAAATCGCCCACTGTGCATCGACCCACCGGCTCGACCAACATGCAAATTTGCTTGTCATCGGCGACGAATGAATTACCTTTGACCAGCTTGACGATAATGAAGAATGTGCTGGTGTGAGGAGATGCGCCAGAATGCGTTCAGCGGTGCTTCAATGAATGTGCATGAGGCGCACGCCACACGGCCCAAAAGAGACGCACCCAGAATATGATAAATTATCAATTAATCCGAATGCGAGTTAATTAATTACGTACGTGCCTGCGAAACGCGGACGTTGCCGGTCGTGATTGCGTTATGAGCACGTAGCAGCGGCACGGTTTGCTTGATGATGGCGATGCACTTCTCTCCTCTGGTGCTATCTTCAGGGTTACCAATTTTTCGAAATCTTTCTAGACTATCAATATAACTATAGTTCCTTTCGGTACCCAGTTCGGTATCCGTTCTCAATGATACATACATTTTAAGTAACAACATCTATTCCAATTTATTACAGCAACTCTAAGTTTTTTAGATTTAGTATTTAGATCCTACTACTTCAGATCAACTTGTTATTCCTCTAATATTATGAACAAATTCTCTGACTGGTAGGATCAATGATTATGGTCCAAAATAATTTAACAAGCTTCTTAACCGTCTTCCTCTTCATTCAGTGATACTTCTGATGGGAAGCCTTTAATCACTATGATTATCTACTTAGATCTTCCCACAATTTACTTGCAACTTGGACAAGTCTAATCAACTCAGACCATATTACTACCCTGTGGGTAAAACAATTATGAATATCTATATAGTTGGACTCCCTTGGAATTAATGAAAAATCAAGAGATATAAATATATCGCCACAATTCATACTGACAGCTGATGCAGACAAAGGTAGATTGATGAACTTTTTTTTCTTGTTTAGTGTCAAGGAGGAGCGACTTTCAGCTTGACTTTAGTGATGCCTACCTTCCGATGGGAAGCCTTTAATCGCTATGATCATATTCCTATAATTCCCCTCAGTTTATTACCCTGTGGGTGATACAAATAAGAAACGCCGAATATTGATTTTCATCATAATACATTTACAAATCCCCTCAGAACTTTTCTTTTCCTGTTCAGTGTCTACTCTCAGAATATAGTTGGACTCCCTTGGCATTAATGAAAAATCAAGAGATATAAATATATAAGCTACAATTCATACTGACGGCTGATTCAGACATAAACAGATTGATGATAACAGAGTAGAGTGCGAATAATCATTTTGTTCCCATTTATAGATTTCGTTTCTGGCATTTCGGCGAATGGAGAGATATCTTAGTAGATGACAGACTGCCCACCTTCAAAGGACGTCTCGTACATTTACACTGCTCGAATACGACAGAATTCTGGGCGGCTCTCTTGGAGAAGGCATACGCCAAGTTTGTGTGGTTTGAAATTGAAGGTACCCTTCTTTACTTTTATTCATGTTTTAGGTTTTACGGTTGTTACGAAAATTTGACGCATGGCTCGACAACGCGAGCACTTCAGGATCTAACAGGTGGCATCGTCCAAAGTTTCGGCCTGACGCATCAGGACAGATTCCTCACATTTCAGGTGCTCAACAGCGCAGTGCCTCGCTCTAGTCTACTGATCGCAACCATCGCGGCGGTGAGTTTTGAGTTCGCTTGCGCCCCGTACGAAAATGCACCGCAGGAGGCTAGCAGGCAAGCATACCGGTGTACCGCACCGGGGGCAATTATACACAGCATATAGCGTTCGCCATAGCCATACCGACTACAAAACGCAACCGGCCAATCGGAAAACGAAGCGTCGTGATTAATTAATTATACGGTAATCGGATCGGCGTTCGCTATAAATCATTTTCGCCGCCCGATTTTTCCTGTGGGTACTGCATGCGCCGCACTCGTTGATATTCAAGCCAGGCAGCGTCGCCGTCGTGCACGCCGCCGTAATAAATCTAGAAATTCCAACGCGTTTCCGTCTGGATGGTGCTGTTCAGTGCACGGCGCTGCTGCAAAAGCCTACATGTAATTCTTTCTTAACTCGCTTAATCTACGAGTACAAACACGTGCATTCTGCGCTTGTCTCACGACCGGGACGGCGCGGCGCGGCGGTCGCCGCCGAAGGAGTTTGCCGGGCTGGCCGGGGCGCATGGGAGTTTGATAACGATTTTAATTATCGGCCCAACGTCGACGTCGTACCGTCGCGCACCTTCGCGCTGATCGTGTCGCGATACGCGTAACTGCTTTGTGCGGCTTGCTGCGCAGATTCATTGTATACCCGTGTTTGTGTTTGCCTTCAGGAGAAAGATAACAAGCGTCAATTGCGATTGCGCAACGGGCTGATAACGCAGCACGCTTACAGCGTCACGGGGCTGGCGCGGGTGCGTGGTGCTGGCGGCGAGACGCCGCTGGTGCGACTCCGGAATCCGTGGGCGAGGGGCGAATGGACGGGGCCATGGAGTGAACGCTCCTGGGAGTGGGATGGACTCTCTACCCGCGACAAAGAACTGCTCAGCGTTCGTGTTACCAACGATGGAGAGTTTTGGTACGTTCTAACATCATCCCCATTATCCTTCTAATTGGTACCAACAATCTGGAACCAAGTAACTAAGTGGTACCATGGTACCAGAACTTGGTACACATATCTTGGTACTCAAATTCACAGTTACATCTAACTCACATCTCACCTCATATCTGGTACCAAAGATGGTACCAGTAGCAATAATCTGGTACAAAGAAACCTAGTGGTACTATGGTACCAGTATCAACTATCTGGTACCAAAGAACTAAGTAGTACCATGTTACCAGTACTTGGTACTCATAAATTGATATTCACCACGTTCATCTCACTTACATCTCGTCTCATCTCACATCTGGTACAAAAGAAACCATGTGGTGCCTTGGTACCAGTACTAACTATCTTGTACCAAGTAACCTAGTGGTACCATTGAACTAGTAATAACAATCTGGAACCAATCTGGCATTTGATATTCATACTTTGGTATTCACAGGTTCATCTCACTCATATTTCATCTCATCTCACAGCTGGTATCAAAGAACCAAGTAGTACCATGGTACCCGTACTTGGTACTCATACCTTTGTATTCATAGATTCATCTCAGTGAAATTCTGAGTAAAATACTGTCTGATTCAGCATTACCATTCTAATCGCACTTTCTTCAAGCCCCTCTCACACGAGAATATCTATTTTCAGGATGTCTTTCGATGACTTTGCCCGCCATTTCACGCAACTAGACCTAGTCCATGTGGGACCCGATGATTGGATGATGGAAGCCGCCCTACACTCAAAGCAACCTTGGCGAGCAGTGCTCGCGCGTCGTCGATGGCGCGGCGGATACAACGCAGGAGGTGGTCCCAACTACGTGGAGACCACTGCAATGAATCCTCAATTCCACGTTCAGATACCGCGCACATCGAGCAACAAGTGTCACGTGGTGGTGTCGGTAACACAATACTACGAGACTAATCCAGCGGATATCAAAAAGAAGAAAGCTCTCTTCGCCATCGGTTTTGCCGTCTACGAGGTACCCCACTCCATGCAGCGACTCACACCTCATTTCGTCGCTGAACAGAAACCACTAGATGTGACGAACCACTCCATCGCACGCGAGGTGGTCACCTTCTTCACGCTACCGCCAGGTGACTATATTGTAGTTCCCCAGACGAATATACCGAATTTGGACGGAAAGTTCCTGCTGCGGATATTCACAGATGAACAGAGTAACATCTGGGAGGTAAATGAAGATAACATGGTCATACGGAACATCTATGCTGAGTTCCAGGAGGAGAGTCACCTATTGGTCAGTGATACTAGTAGAACTGAGTTGTAAAACTGAGAAGTTTAAACTTGGTTTTCTCTTTTCAGACAGAAAATAAGACCATCTTTCCGAAGCTCCTTCTCAAATATCCACCTGAGGTTGATGCTAGTCAGTTGCAAAAAATCCTCAAAGCACATTGGAAAAACTATCTATCCGAGAAACCAACACTTGAACTCTGTAAGAGTTTGATCATGCTGAGAGACTACAATATTAGTGGACGGATAAATCTTCTAGACATTCCTGTTCTAATGCAAATGTTGCAATTTTGGAGGGTATGCCAATTCCGTAGGCACCAAAACCATCTTTCCTTTATAAACATCTTTAAATTCCAGTTAGCGCTGCAAAAGTTCGAAAGGGGTCACAACAGCGGAAAAACCTCCTCTTACAACCTCCGGGCTCTTCTGTGGGAGGCGGGTTGCACAGTAAGCAACAAGGTTTTAGAATGCCTTGTTCTACGCTTTGCCAAGAATCGTATACTGACGACCGAAAATTACATCATGGCTATGGTACGCCTTCACCTAGCCCATGGTAGGTACCATAATATTGTCCCCAAGACGCCATTTTGCCAATGGATGTGTTTTCAGAACGATATCACAGCTTAGACACAAAGATGAAAAGCAATCCGATATCCTTGGAAGAAGTAAGTATTCTGATACTGAACCGAAGTGATCTTAGCCCAATGAAAAAATCTTTTTTGGCATGTTTACATCTAGAAATAGTTTATAGATCAAAAATCGAATATAAGTAGATCTATGCAGTTACCTGCAGAGTCCTTAAAGTCAGTCAAACTAAAATTCGAGTGGGTCGGTCGTAAAATAATCTGGGGTCACCTTTCTTGGCGTGTTTACACCTCGCAATCGTTTATAGATCAAAAAAGGAATATGAATAGATCGATGCAGCTACCTGAAAAGTCCTTAAAGCCAGCCAAACTAAAATTCGAGTGGGTCGGTCGTAAAATAATCTGGGGTCACCTTTCTTGGCGTGTTTACATCATGCAATCGTTTATAGATCAAAAAGGGAATAAGAATAGATCAATGTGGCTACCTGCACAGTCTTGAAAGCCAACCAAACTGAAATTCGAGGGGGTCGGTCGTAAAAAAGTCTGGGGTAACTTTTTTGGCATGTTTACATCTCGAAATCGTTTATAGATAAAAAAAAAACAACTACCTGCAAAGTCCTACTGGCATAAAAACTGAAAAACTCGATTGAGTAGGTCGTAAAACAGTCGGATGTATCAAACGGTTTGCAATTCCCCATTTAACCGATTTTTTTTCGTTGGGCTAAGATCACGGCATTGATCCTCATTATCCAAGCAAGAAATGTAAGTAAATGAACATGTAAATTGAAATTCCAGATGATCTTGATGACCATTTATTCATAATCACGTCAAACGATACACACTTATATCAAGGAAAAGCGAATGCTTTTTTTTATATACAGTATAAGAAAGTAACCAAAGAATTATTTTTATAACAACACTAATTGTGTATGATTCCGCCAATATGCAAACCGTTGTGGGCAGCTTGTTTCGAATTGGTGTAAATTGGCAATGTTTAAGCACCGTCGATTGTGACACCTTTTTCCGAATTTTCGCATCGCACCTATAGCAAAACTTGAGCATTTGCTCTCGAAAGAGCAATTTTAATCACCTCATCCGTCTGCACCGCAATCAACGATGTTGAAAGCGAATATTCATCAGGCATCTTTTAATACCGAAGATATTCCCGGACAGCGCGAGCCGGTTCGGGGAATCGGCGAAATTCCAGTGAAAAGCAACAAAACATTTACGTACTCGCATTTGCGCAAATGACGCAAATAGGCGGTAACCGCTTATTGCAATTGCATCAAAAACTCGCTGAGGAGTTGTCTACCGGGCAGCTAATTATTTTTATGGATGTATTAGCATACAAGACGTAACAGCATCGGTAGAATAAGTAAGCGTGTCTGTTGCTAATTTTGGGGATTTCACCAGCCCACCAACCTTCACCGTTGTACGACATTGTTGAACAGGATCTAATTGATTCTGATACCACCGCAAGATGCGCATACAAATGAAGTGTTTGCGTAAGCATTTTGAACGTCATCGAAATATTTTTGAGACATATTTTGTTGCTCTTTACCCAAGCTAAATATGTAGGAGTACGTTTGGTAACAACAAAATGTAGTATCGCAACAGGTTCGACGTAAAACTATGTCAGAAATGTGGGAAAATTCAATGTGATTGTCACGAACGATTGGTATTTTCACGGTACTATCAATACGAATTTTCTTTCAGACGACATCATTTTCCTGTGACGCAAATTTTACAATAATAATGTGTAATTACACATTTTTCGATGGAAATTACACACTGAACGTAATTTCAAACAAAAACCATTGCCAAAATCCACTCTGTATTTCCAGCACCCACCCACGATGTTTAGAAACTTAAGCAATACACGCAACAATGCTATTGTTTATTTAAAACATGTTTATATTATAACATATTAACAAATATCGATTGTATTTAGTAATATGAACAAATGCAATGTAAAAATTGCAATGTGAAAAAAATGCTTTATTTATTGAAATCTTATGTAATAAGTTGTTCAAATAGTTAAAGGACTAAAAATTGATGTAAAATTGTATTAAACGTTGATATATTTATATAAATATCTATCTTGTAAATCTCTATCTTGTAAATGCTCAGAATAAGAAGGAAGACATTAAAGTAGACTGGTTGTGAATCCAGTGAGTGCACTCTTTCTTTCATGGCACTACTTAACTACCCAACTTCAAACTTGGCCTCCCTTCATTCTTCCCTGACCTGTGCCACTTCCTTCCATCTTCTTAGTTTGAAGATCTGTACTGTGTTTTGATTTACTTCATCCTCCCATCTCTTCCTTGGTCTTCCAATCGGCATTTTCCCCACCAATTGGACGTTTATAATTCCGTTTTTGGTGGGTTGTTTAATGGATGACGAGGCTGGTTGGTCCCTCAGAGCCAGATACAATTTCCTTGACCTAGAATCCTAAGTAGTATTTTTCATAGCTTAGCTCTAAAGCATCAATTTTTGCGACGTTCATTACAATCAGGATACATATTGCGCAGCCAAACATTAGTATTGGCCGGATGACAAGTCTTGTACCCCTTAATTTTTGTGTCCTTGTGTACCTTGGTGTCCTTGTGTACCTCGTTAGATTTTTAAACGTTCGACAGTGAGAAATATGATTTCAGCTTTGATTGCTGAATCTTCCAGTCCTTTTCTATTGAAGTTTGCTTCCAGATACTTGAAGGGACTCTGTTGCAGAGGTCCCAAAACCGGATAAAAGAAAAGGGTTGATTGGGTTAGGAGTATTCCACTCCCAGAAAACTACGTAGTCGTCGTCCTCAACTACCATCTCCTTAGAGGTTCATAACTGCGTCAATGTCATTACATAATGTCAAAGACGATGATATCATTTTTTCATTCGCAGCTTAAATCCATTGATCCCAAATCGTTCGCAAACTTGAAACATCTCAGTGTCTTCGATCTTTCTGAGCACTTAGTGGATCAGAACAATCTGATGAATCTGTTGTCCCCCTGCGCAGTCTGCGCTTGGATAATATGGATTTTGAATGACATGTTCTATTATGTCCTGAACACGGTCACCAGGAGCAACATTAGCGAATTGAGCCGCACCAAGAATCGCTTTGAAGTGATTCAATCGTTTCCAAGAATGCCGAAATTGGAATGATTGATCATTGAAAGGTCCGATGCGTTGAATGTGACCACACTCGCACTGGACAAACTCCCGAATCTGAAGTATCTTCATTGGCAATCGTATTAAACATTGATATATTTATATAAAAATCAATCTTGTACACCTATCAACCTTGTAAATGCTCTGAATGAGAAGGAAGAAATTAAAGTAGACTGATTGTGAATCCATGAGTGTGTTTCACTGCTGTACGTACTCGAACAAATATGCTTCGCCTAAAAAAAATGCGATTCCACGAAAACAATACGGTTGCGTGTTTGTTTTGTCAATATGGCAGACAGATATACGATGACTGGTGCTATAAACATTATGCATGATCTGCGAAAATGACGTAATTTATGTTCGTGAGATGTTCGCCTAACTGCAGACACATCGTGCAACTGCGTAGACTTAAACGCAATCAATGGAAAATTGATAAATCCGTTCGCGTCCTTTGATTCGGTAAACCACGTGGTAAAACATGTGCGATAACACGGCAGTGACGATCCCATTCCGGTCGGCGTATGTCGACATTTTTGAGTCGAATTCAAGGTTTTGCGGCCGGGTAGTTCACACATATGTTGCCGGCTGATATGTATACCTAGGTACTGGCTAGATAGTAACGTTAGGTGCGTCAGTACTCAGTCCCGAGGTATATGGTCCCCACTCGCAAGAACGTGCGAGTTACTGTTGAAAAAGTGGTAACAACTAAGTGATTTTCGCTTCGCTCATAATCAGTGTTGCACAATGGTTGTTCGCGTGTGGTTCAGTCAGAAGTGAAATTTGTGCACGGAATCGTGGTTGCCACTCGTTACCACTTGTTACCATTTTAACGAACTGGAGTGTGTACAATGACACTTCCATCAAATGTTAAACTAGAATGAAGATACATTACCAACAACAGTGTGGTAATCTGACCTTTAAGGAACACTGTGGGGAATTGAAAAAGGAGTCTAATTTTCGAGTGGCTGGCGCCTATTCAGTGTTGTTGTCTGATAAGTGCACTTGTTGATATAAGCCTGCGAATAAACAGCGCCGGTGTTTCGCGGTCGAAAAAAAAATGATCACACGTGCTGTTGATAAGACATATGTGAGCGAACGGTCGCCATCGTGGCGGTAGCGCGCGTTTCTAGGAAATATTTGCAACTGCTGCCGGTGCCGCATACCAAGGAGGTCGGTTCTGGAAAATATGGCGGCAGTTGGGTGGATCATCATGTTGGTAATGTGGACACGGGCACAGGTTAACGGATCTGATCGTATAGTGCCTGATGTTGACTATTACGGTCCGTTGGCGGCTCTTCCAGAGCCGGATGCTGAGTCCCGATCCGTCCTTGCTGACGCCGACTATGACAGCCCACCTGTCCTGCCTGACTCGATTGAAAGGACACGCGATGCAGGCAGTGGCTGTCTGTGTCGTGTCTACGCTGAGGAAAAATATGTTACCTGCTTCGACACGAGGAAGTGTGTTGACTACCCCCGCGATATCACTATCGACATGCCCACGCTACGTCTTTCCACGACGAACATCGTCACGCTGAAAGAAAATGATCTCATAAAGCACCAGGGCCTGCTGCAGTTCTGTATGGAGATGAACGACAACTTCAATTTCATCGAGCCTGGTGCCTTCAACAACATGTCCAATATCGTCAACGTCAGCATTTCGTACAACAAAAATCTCCGATTTCTGGAGAAGTTCGCGTTCCGTGGACTGGTCAATCTGAAATTCTTGAGCCTTGAGAAGAATGGGTTTAGCACCTTCAAAGACTTTACGTATTCAATCACGGCCGGGGTGCTACCGTCTCTTCAGAGCCTCATAATTGCGTCAATGCCCTTGCATAATGTTACTGACGATGATTTCATTTTTCAAAATTTGACACTTACAAGCTTCTACCTGACTACGTGTCAGCTTAAAGTCATTGATCCCAAACCGTTCGCAGACTTGAAGCATCTCAATGCCTTCGATCTCTCTGAGAACGTAGTGGATCAGGGCAATCTGATGAATCTCTTGGATGTTTTGCTCAATGCGAGTGTCCCACTGCGCAGTCTACGCTTAGATAATATGGGTTTCAATGAATTGCCCTATGATGTACTGAACACAGTCGCCAGGAGTAATATAAGTGAATTGAGCCTGACCAAAAATCGATTTGAAGTGATTCAATCGTTTCCCAGTATGCCGAAATTGGAGCGATTGATTATTGAAAAGTCCGTGGCGTTGAATGTGACCTCAAACGCCCTGGACAAACTCCCGAATCTGAAGTATCTTCATTTAAGAGGCAATCGCTTCAGTGATATACCAAATTCGATTCTCTTACCCCATTTAGAGTACATTGACATATCACACACAGAAAAATACTTCTCTTTAGAGGGTACCAGTTTTGTGAATATGACCAATTTGAAGGTCTTGAACTTGTCTGGTAATAACTTGCGTAAAATCAGTGCGATCTCCTTTAAAGGGCTAGTCAATTTGGAGGAGCTTATATTGCAGGATACGTCAATATATTTCGCCAACAGTTCAGCGTTCTTCCCTCTTCAGAAATTGCGCCACCTTGATGTACAAGGTAATCCTTTCCCAACCAGAGATATTCAGAAAGGACTATTCAGTGGTCTAGCGAATTTGGAGACACTCAACATGGCACGTTGTCAGTTTGAGAACATTTCGAAATATGGTCATGTCTTCGCGAATCTAACAAGACTAAGGGTGTTACGGTTAGAAGACAACAAGATCAAGAATTTCCACCCTCGAATTCTGCGACCATTAGTGAATCTAGAAATTCTGAATTTGACAAACAACGAGCTGATCTCCTGGGATGAGCGTCTATTTGAAAAGAATACAAAACTTCGGTACCTGAATCTGAACAACAACAGAATTAAGGACCTATCCAGAGCAATGCTAGACGACTTTAATCAGATGTCAGAACTAAACTTAATAGACAATCCCTTTATGTGCAAGTGCCCGGATGTGAACATCCTCTATGAGGCGTACTCAAAGGAGAACTACCCGAACGTGATCGCGCTGCTGAAGGGTAACGTGACCTGTGGGTTCCCGAAGGAATCGAGTAACACGCTGCTGACGGACTTCCTCGGCCAGATTGGGAACGACGCCGAGTGTCGAGAACACCTCACATTCATCGCTCCCCTGGTGGTGGTCGCCGTCATTCTCGTAACCTCCTTCATTCTACTCTACGTCTACCGGGCGCACATCATCTACTGGAGCTTCCTGACGCGGAACTACCTATCCCGCTCCGGGCAAAAGGTCTACCGTTCCACCGCCAAGGAGGCGGTGCAGTACGACTACGACGCCTTCGTCTCCTACAGCAACGAAGACGAGCTGTTCGTCCAGGACCTCGTCGACGCGCTCGAAAAGCACGATCCATACTTCAAGCTCTGCGTCTACGAACGCGACTTTGAGGTCGGGGTGTCCATTCAGAATACGGTGGTCGCGAGTGTCGCGCGCAGCCGCAAGACGCTGCTAGTCGTCAGCGAGGCGTACATTAAGTCGAACTGGTGCAACTGGGAGGTGCAGGTGGCGCTGCATAAAGGCGCGAGTCGCAACGAGAACATGGTGATCATCAAACTCGGCGAGTACTCAACGAGGCATTTGCTGCCCACGCTGCGATTCATCGTAGACACGCGCGTCTACCTTGAGTGGACTGATGATCCGCGCCGGCAGCAGATCTTCTGGGACAAGTTGCGCAGAAGCCTCTCGAGCACAATGTAATATTTTCGTAACATTGCTTTCTATTTACTAATACGTAGAGTCGTCGTTGGTTTAATGATGTGTAGAGCCATATAAGTAAATTGGTTATTATACTTCAACGAAGGAAGATAGGGAAGTATTAAGTGTTAAGTATAAATTTGTACCTCTCATTATAATAAATATTTTTAGATAATTTAGTTGAAGGTCTTCGCTCGTTATGGTAAATATTTAAATTTGAACATAACCAAAAAAAGGTTGGTGTAGATCAGTGATGGCTTTTTCGGGATCTTAATATTTGATTTGGGGTAGTTGCTCCGGGGTTCTCCCATGGGGACCCCTTTCCCCATAGAGATCCCTCTGGGACCTTCCCCTGGGGGACTTTACAGGAAGGAGAGTTCTAGATTTACCATTACTGGTGTACACGTTTTCCAATGCGTATTAGAAACACCAACAGTTTTTTTTTTCTCGTATACAAATTTCTAGATAACAATTTCCTAGCGATAAATAAATTGTACTTTCGTCCTTGCTGTACTCCCGACAACTGTTATTTACTAATCGTTAAATAAATGACTGCAAATTGTTTTATAGTTATTTTAATAGTCTAAGCTTATTTTTTAGCAAAATTGTATGAAAATATATGCCAATTAACGAATAATGGATTGCAGAGCAAATAGTAATAATTAGTTTGCAATTTTCAGCGTCTTGTTCAATATCCATAGTATTGCATGAGTTGTACGATTCATTAACACGCTTATGAGTAAATTTCGGGTCGGACCAATGAACCTCAAATTGACCAGAAGAAATAGAAATACCAAGATAGAGTCAAGTTAGTCTGAAGTTGAAGGTAAGTCTGAACGGTCAATATGCCATGAAAATGCAAGGTTGGAAAGAGGGTTAAGGCAATGAAACGAAAGTGTTGGCCGATTTCCAGACCACTCGGTTTGAAGCCTTTATCTTTAGTGGAGGCTCGCGGGAGTCCTACAACTACTCTGCACAGTTAATAGTCTTGTGGCGGTCAATGCCACACATTGACATGTATGAGATTTTGTATTTCTTCAAGGTTTTTTCCACTGTCTATTCTCTCAATTTCAACTTTGCAAATCTACACACCTGTTCCTACTCTTTGCATGCATTCCAAGCGCAAGTATATCTTTCTCTTCGACCCTAGCGCTCTTTCTCGGTCTTACTTATACTATCGCTCTTTATTGCACCCTCGAGGACTTTATATTCTTTACCTTGAGGACTTAGTTTTCTACTATCGAACGCGCAACATCGCTGTTCCCTTCGTCTTTCCATTGTCAACTATTTTACTTACTTGTGTGATAATAAAACTATTCGTCATTCCTAATCAATTGCATCATTCACGCAATCAACGGCCCGCCGTACCCCACAGTCTCATATGGCGTCCCTTCAGGAACCACTCATCAACACATATTAGTATACACAGCCCCCACTATACACACACTATAACTGCACCAAGGATGACAGTTCAACTCTCTTCAGTTCATCATTTCTGACCACAAGTCACCACAATCACTATTTCTGCTAGTGAGTAATACTGCAGAAATAAGTGGAGTTCGTTGCGTACTGGTTACGCTCAGACGTTGTAACGCAAAGATCCCGGGCTCGATTCCCGGTAACGTTAAGATCTCGCACGCTACACGTTCCCACACCACACCTTTTGGTGCAGATTGGGGTTAAGATTGGGGGGGGTTAGGATAACGAGGTATAGGATGATGGAGTTTAGGATAATGGAGTTTAGGATAATGGGGTATAGAATGATGGAGTTTAGAGTGACGGGATTTAGAATGATGTGGTTTAGGACGACGGGTTTTAGGATGATGGAGTTTAGGATAATAGACTTTACGATTTCGTAAACGTTGTCAGACTGAATTCTAACGGAAATTTCCTACTACTGACGCTGTTAGAGATATTTGACAATTTTGGTGGGCTTTCGCGGTAACCATGAAAAAAATGATGGTACTCACCTGACGAAGCTCTTCATAGACTAAGACAGGAAAGGTTTACTTGAAAACGAATGATTGTGTTCTTTTTCTGCTGTTGCCAACCGTTCTTCTTTCATTAACAACAAAATTACTTCGTTTTTTTACGAACTGACGACGAGTTTATCGACATCGTTGCAGGTCGCTTGCACGTCACTAATGTAACCAAAGCCTAAGAATTTGATTTGGTGTAATATAAGTTGCCTAACGTTAATACGTATAAACGGTTTAAATAATTTCAAAGTCTACATAATTTATTATTGTAATATTTCGAAATAATCTCTATCATGTAAGTATTTTTTACTCATATTCACAATATTTTGTAAGTATAAGTAAAGATTTATAAGTAAACAAATATTTTTCATGATTTAAATTCAAGATCAAAATAATCAAGGCGAGTTTTAGGTTTTTCACTATTTTCTTCATTTTCCCGTATTGCTAGGATTATAAATCATGCACCAATCGATTCAGCGTGAAAATATCTTCAAACTCTAGGGACAGTTTTCCATTTGAAAACTTAGAACCGATATTATAACTCATGAAAGTTGTCAGTGAAATCATCGCCGTTATTGAACTCAACTTCCATGGGTTATAATATCGATTCTATGTAATCAAATGGAAAACTGTACCTGGAGTTCGAAGATATGTTCACACTAAATCGATTGGTGCATCATTTATAATCCTAGCAATACGGGAAATATGAAAAATGAATGGAAAACTTAAAACTTGACATATCTCGGAAAATACGTTTTTGCACGATAAATATCTCAATAAATACCCGACATTTAGGCGCCAATGTGTATATCAAAACAAACTATATTTAATGAGGAACCGATTAGTATAAGAATGGACATTCTATAAAATGCAGATTAGAAAATATTGTAGAACAAAATTTGAATTCCACGTTTTATTTCTGCATTTTGCCGGTCGCATAGAGTCCTTTAATAAGTAGTTACAGTTACAGCTGTCTTCTGTCAAACAAACGATTGTCAAACTTCGCGGCATAACCTCAAAATTGTTGTGGTTAGCGTGCGAGGTAGTGAAGTAAACCCGAATCCGATTCGCACGATTCGCACCATTCACAAAGTGGCCATTTCTCCAGCGCTGCGTACGCGGTGCGGTCGCATAACGTTTGAATCGAATCATTGAATCGCGCAACAGCACAGGCACCCGCGCCACGATCCAGAATTAAGTTGTGAAGTGTGTGACCTTCTTGCTGGCGAGAAGAAGCACCAGACCTGTCTCTACATCGTTGATTCAGCAGCACAATAGCAACGATACAATGAGCGAATCAGGTAAACCTACACTTATCTACATCATTACACAGTATGCTACCTGCTGCTATACATTACCACTATTTTTTTTTGTTCCAATACAACACCGCTAACAAACAACGCTTTTTAGTCGCCATGCCCGGTGCGGTTACCAAGCCTAGACGTAGAATAATTCGAGTTTCAGATTCGGACTCGGACTGCGAGGCGCTCAAGAGCCTGAACGGCGTCAGCCCAACGAAGGGCGCCTCGTCGACGACGGCAGCAGCGTCGGCGGTCACCTCACCATCGAAGACGCTCGTCGTCGCCGAACGTGAGCGCCGCATGCGCTACCTCATCACGCACTTCCCCGAACTCAACTCGATGGTACGTCCTTAACTTTTCGCAAAACAAAAACAACCCAAACGCAAAAGCTCTTACTAAGGAAACTCCAATGTTTCCGGCCACAATCATAAACGACTTGCAGGATGTACATGAGAGGCTTGCGAAAGTCGGCTTTGACTTGACCGCAGCGATAACCGAGCTGAAGGAAAATTTCGACCAGGATGTCGCTGATATCATGGATTACGATAAGTGGAAACTTGAAGAGAAGCTTCGCCCCCAGCAGCGAGTGGTACGTACGAAACGGCCAACAGAAACAAAGAAGACGTCAAAAGGTATTTTCATTTTCTAACAACTTTTCTCGTTTGATTCATACGTAAAGAATTCAGACAGTTGCGCGTCTGTTGTAAGAATCCGCATTAATTCGATGCCAAATCTGGTTTTATCGCAGCAAAACGTCGACGTGTGGACAACGACAGTGATAGCGACTCGGCGTATCGCGCGAATACCGTGTACGATTCCGATGATGACTCCGACATCGAGGTGTCCGACGAGCTCACGTCGGACAAGCGGCGCGTGCTCGACTTCATGCAGACGGCGACGCCCAAGGAACTGCAGATGATGCATTCGTGCTCCAAGAGGAAGGTCGACGCCATCCTCGAGGCGCGCCCGTTCGCCGGCTGGGTGGACCTCTTCACCAAGCTGCAGTCGAATAAGAATCTCAGCCCCG
The DNA here is from genome assembly GCA_019419845.2 of Weissflogia rhopalogaster. Taxonomy (NCBI): domain Eukaryota; kingdom Metazoa; phylum Arthropoda; class Insecta; order Coleoptera; family Staphylinidae; genus Weissflogia; species Weissflogia rhopalogaster. Next base: position 27,894 of record WSZQ02112604.1, read on the forward strand.
ACCTGCTGAACGCGGCACAGCGCGTCCTCGCGACGCGCAACAACGTGCAAGCGCTGATGCGGAAGTGCACGAACATTGCTGAGCAGATGGAGCGCGCTGTCAAACACCAGAGCGTCGTACCGTCCCAACCGAAAAGTATTTCTGCCGGGTGCGTCTTGTATAAATATATATATATGTACTCGTATAAGTGCGTATGGACGTATGCAAGCATAAGAGTGTGTGATTGAATGTTTGTGTATGTATTCGAATGTATGGGTCTATGTTTATTTTTTTACATTTTATTGTTCATAAATCAGTCCAGGTTCAATTATGAAGTATCATTGACAGTTTTTCAATTATTTGTTCATGCATGCTCAATTTTAAGAAAGAAAAAAAAAACATTGCTGAAAACAACATGAATGCATGTAATTAAAACATTTTATAATAAAAAAAGTCATGTGACTGCGAAAGCATCTTCTGAAAAATCACGTACACACATAAAACATAAAATCAAGAAGAAGGGAAACAGACACATCTCTAAAATGTTTACTGTACAATTGAATGTTCCAGTTACAAACTGACCAGCTATCAATTAGTGGGTATTAACTGGCTGTCGATTCTGCACGAGCAGGGCCTAAACGGCATCCTCGCCGACGAGATGGGCCTGGGCAAGACCGTGCAGGTGGTGACGTTCCTCGCGCGCTTGAAGGAGCGCGGCGTCACCGGCCAGCATCTGATCGTCGTGCCGGCGTCGACGCTCGAGAACTGGCAGAACGAGTTCGCGCGCTGGTGTCCGTCGATCAACGTGCTGCTGTACTACGGCAACATGGAGGAGCGCCGCCAGCTGCGCATGATGTTCGCGAACGGCACATACAAGGAGTACGACGTCGTGCTGACGACGTACAATATCGTCGCCAGCACGCCCGAGGAGCGCAAGATGTTTCGCGTCACGCCGATGCACTACGTCGTCTTCGACGAAGCGCACATGCTGAAGAACATGAAGACGGCGCGCTACGAGGCGCTGAGCCGTATGCGCGCCACGCGCCGCCTCCTCCTCACTGGCACGCCACTCCAGAACAACCTACTCGAGCTGATGTCGCTGCTGATCTTCGTCATGCCGAACATCTTCTCGGCGAAGACGGAGGATCTGAAGAGTCTCTTTCAAACCAGTGCCGTAAGTGTACGCATGTGTAAATACGTGTTTGCATATGTATTCATTTATTTTTGTCATAAACACAGAAAAAGGATAAGGAAGAAGACGATGTATCAACGTTCGAGCGTGAACAGATCGAACAAGCGAAGCGCATCATGAAGCCGTTCGTCCTGCGCCGACTGAAAAACGACGTCCTCAAGGATCTCCCGGAGAAGACGGACGAGTTGCGCGAGGTGGTGATGGAGGAGAGCCAGGAGAGGAAGTATGTCGAGCTGGTGGCGCACTTCCAGGAGGTGGGCGAACACAACGAGAACGGCACCTACAACGGCATGTCGATGATGACCGACCTGCGCAAGCTAGCCAACCATCCCCTGTTGTTGCGCTACCACTACATGGATCGCGATTTGCCCACCATGGCGAAGCTGCTCGCCAAGGATCCCGACTACAAGGACACCGTCGAACAGTACATCATCGATGACCTTGCGTGCATGTCCGATTATGATATTAACGAGATGACAAAAGAGTACATGGTAAGAGATTCGTCAAAAATATCGAAGGACAATAGTGTCTTATGATCATGCTTTGTTTGAACTTCTTCAACAGTCGATTGGTAAATACGCTCTGCCCAAGTCGCTGATACCAGTCTCCGGCAAGTTCCAGTATCTCGACAAAAATCTGCCGGAGATGAAGCGCGACGGCCATCGGGTGCTCATCTTCAGCCAGTATGTGATCGTCCTGAATATCCTCGAGGACTATATGAAACTTCGCAAACACTCCTACCTTCGGCTGGACGGCAGCACCCCCGTCACCACACGGTGAGCATCCTTTTCCAATCTTCCCTCCAATCTTTATTGCAATGCTGAGTTGTGCATGTTTCCCGCAGGCAGCAGCTGATTGACGAGTACACCAACGACACGTCGATATTCGTCTTTTTGCTGAGCACGCGCGCCGGCGGCCTTGGTATCAATCTCACCGCTGCCGATACGGTCATCATCCACGACATCGATTTTAATCCCTACAACGACAAGCAGGCGGAGGACAGGTGTCATCGAATGGGGCAAACGCGACCCGTGCGTGTTATACGTCTCGTCGCGAAGGATACCATCGAGGAAGGCATGTGGGCCTTAACACAGGAGAAACTCAAGTTGGAACGTGAGATCACCTCGGAGGGTAAGCACATATTAATCTCGATTTAAATTGAATGAATTTGTATGAGAGTAGATGCGTGCGTGCGTGTATCTTCCTCGTGTGTGTAAATGTGAGTTTGTATGCATGTCCATAATGTTTCCTATTAATTTTTGTTTGTTTTTTGTTTATTTCCTTTTTTCTACATTCGCCTTGGTCTATCAATTTTCCACAGATTATGAAGCAACCGATTTGAAGAGTGTCGTCAGCTTACTGTCGACAGCATTGAAGATGGATCAGGCGCGTGTGAACAATTTGGTGTCGCCGGAGAAGGCGCGTACGAACGGCACCGCGGCAAATCATTAAATTTTCCTAGTTTTTTTACGTACAAACTCCACGTTTAGGTACACCCAGTATTTATTATGTCATTTTACACATATAGCATGGATGCAAGCGATTATTTTTGTGTCCCAAGCGATTGATACGCAGAAGTTTATTTCGATTATACTATTATCAAGCATTTACTTTTATGTAGTTTTTCTACAATTTTCCAGACATCAGATGTTCGATTTATCAAATACTATTTTTTAATCATTGTGATCCAAGATGGTTATACTGAACTTATTTTCCTGGTTTAATAATAAACTTTTTATTGTGTTACCTAATTACTTAACTAGTGCTTATTTATTACTATTTATTGTTAGTAACTTTGAAAAATCTATTTCATTGATTTAAGAAATTCATAAATTAAAATCTATAAAAATGTGTATGTATGTCCGAGTATTGAGCGAATAGCGAAGGACCGAAAGTGGAAAATGTGCGAAAATTCCTTGAATGAGTCACTGCCGCCGCCGCTCCTGGCTGGCGGAGTGTTTTTTTTTGCGAGGGATGAGGGTGAGGGTGAATGTACACGGCGAACGTTGCCCCCTTCCGTCGTTTGTGGTCTGGCTGGCACATCGGGGAGGCGAGACGGAAAAATCGATACGCCACGCCAACTACCGTTCCAGCACATACATACTGATACCGTCAGCTGAGGCGGCGTTTTCTGAATGATGTGCATGCGGCACGCAACCCCCCACGTGCGTACGCCGCCGACGGAGGGTTCGTAGGTTTGTTGGCACGGCACATAGCTGTACAGCCGCAGTCGTGTACACGCGAGCGCAATGGAAGCGCGTTCCTGACGCATACTGCACGCCGCCGCCGCCGTGCACTTAGCAGCCCCCCGAACGTGCCGCTTGTCTTCGCTCCATCGATGTTGTCGCACTCGGCATGGCCGCATCGCCTGTCGCCGGTGACCACGCGCGTTCTCACCGCCACCACCTACGCTCCGGCGCAGTCCAGCGAGAGCGGCATCGAGCCGGGACAGATCGCCACCATCACCGGCTCGCTCGCCTCCTTCGGACAATCACGCGACAATCTCGACCACTATCACTACGACACGGACCACACGGATCTGACGAGCGAACCGGACGAGGCGGAAATACGACGCGAACTTTTGTACGATGTAAGTCCTCGGCCATTGCATCTCTCCCCTCAGAGTCAGGACATGTTTGTTTCGGTAGTTCAGATAAATCTAACTCAACGCAATATTGCCTGAATGAAATAAAAGAGATAGTCAGACATTTAACAGCGAATTCGTCATTTTACTATTCCAATAAAGGCTTCTCAGGCCTACTGGGCAGAAATTTATGACTCTGATAGGCATTTTTGGCCTGCAGGAAGCACCCACAGGCTATTCCGACTCTTTAAAATACATTATTGGCTAAAACAAAAAAAAACTAGATGAGGATAATGAAAACTGGATCTGATCAGTGAGCCTGACAAGGCGGAAATACAACCTGAACTTTTGTATGTCATGATTTTGCCTGGACCCTTTCCACAGAGTCGGTATATGATTATTTTGGCAGTTCAGACAAATGTAACATGCACAAGAGTTTCTTAATCGAAATTCCATTTTATCGGATACGTAATATTTTCTGAATATATTAAAAGAGACTGTCAGGTATTTAAGATCGAATTGATCATTTTCTTATTTCAATACAGGCTTCTCTGACGTAACGTGCAGCAACAGTCTAGACTAATAGGTACTTTTAGCCTGTGGGAAGCACCCACAGACTATTCCGACACTTTCAAATACATTATTGGCTATAACACACATATGTAGTGAACTTTAGAAACTTTAGACGTTTAATATGTTACAACGGAAACAATCACAGTCCAAACTCCTTAAAAAAAAGGAGTTCCCTTGAAACTTCTCAGGGTCTGAATCAAGTGTAATCACAAGTTTGAGTTTTCTGGTATTTATATTTTTCTGTGGGGGGAATTTAGACAAATACAGAGTCGTTAAAACACATAATTACCTGTATTAAGTGTTTCATAAAATAATTCACCAGAATCAAGTTCTGACAAATGTGAAGTCGAAAAATAACAAAAATAAAATACTGAAAACTGGTGAAACGGAAACGTTTTTGATTGACAGCAATGGCGGTGCTTCTTCGACAAGTTTGACGCGGAAGGATTCGGCGAAATCCCCTGGACAGATCTCCTAAACGCCCTCAACGAGCCGGAATTCCGCGAGCGCGTCAACTCCGGAAAACGCGAAGTCCTCCTGGAGAAAGCGCGCTCGGCGAAAACGGACGCCATCACCTTCCAGGACTTCGTCAATGTGGTAAGTACCTACCCCCCAAAGGTCCACCACTGACCAACCACCCGGATTTCCGGGAGTATTCCAATCGCTTGCATTCCGAGCGAACGCAATTTTCGTCGAGCCGTGTGGCACACCGAACACCCGGACCTTTTGGGTGGTCATTATGATTAAACAAGTCTGTCCCATTCGCTCATTCCGTCGTTGGTGGTTAACGTGTGACGAAGTCGAGTTTAATTCACCCGGTGCTCCCACAACCTGCCGTGCCGAGCGCAACGAAATAAAAAAAGACGCGACGCATCGTTGGTGTTGGTGTTGTTGATGTTTTTTTTTCCCGCGCGCTCACATAATGTGAGCGCAGGAGCAAATGGGAAGAGGACAGGTCGAGTCGACGTATTTATCAAAAGAAAAAGGCCACACGGCGATGAGGAGAGACGCGAAGACGAACGCCGCGGTCTGAAGATGTATGTGTATTGATGTGTTTATGTATCGCGGTATAAATGTGTGTGTGTGTGTGTGTTTATGTATTGCTGTATAAATGTGTGTGTATGTGTGTGTGTGTATTTACAGGTATGAAAAGGGGACAGCAGCTCGCCGGTTGGCCGCGGCACGGTGTGAAAAGATATGCCGCGTGAAATTGGGCATTAATTTATTTGATTTCTCATTCCCCGAGCGTCATCAAAGTCGCATCATCGTCGGGGCGAACCATCGACGGCGATTTTTCCTCCCGCAGGTATTCCCGCGCGGTGTGGCCAAGGCTTTGTTCGGTCCTCTCGTACCGCGCCGGACAGATCAAATCGAATTTAAATCAAATTGAATTCCATCCATACGGTGGCGAAAACGCAAAATGCCACCGGCGAATCCATTTAACGGCGGTAATCGCCTGCCGTCGGTCAGCGAGCAAATTTTCGTTAATTGTACTGCAGGGCAATGCAAATAAATGAAAGAAAATTTGCTTGAAATGTGCTCGAAATCGCCCGCAATTGTCCGTAAAGGAACGGGCCTAATCCAATTAGAACTTATCAGATCAAAGCGCGTAGGGTTTGTTTGTTCAGATTTAGATACGCCAACGAGGTGATGTGACGACTCTTTCTCGGGTCTCTGCTGCTTTGGGTGCCAGGGCGCAGGATCGTTTAGCTAAGAAGGTAAATAATTGTGTTTCGGCCATCCCGCTGATTATAGAGTACCCGTGCGCGTTATATGCCGGCCACGATGTTTCACTCAGCATGAGTGGAACCATGTGAGCCTATGCGGTCAACTTCTGATGCGGGGAAAGGGCACACTCAAGAGTCTTTCATTTTTGTCATTTTTTCGTGGGACTTGGATGAATTGACTCACCACAGAGGGACATACATGATTTCGGGGGTGGGTTTTACCCAAGTTCAATAATTTCCAATAAATAAAAAGTCGAATATTCACAATTGAAATCAGGAGTCTTTTTTTAAAGAAATATCGCAAAAGGAATGAAAAAATTAAATAAATATCATTTGGTATATTTTCGGAATTTCAAAAATACTCTTAAGAAAATTGTATTTCCCGACTAAACCAATAAAGATAACCAACTTTTCTCGACGTGAACAAATAATGGAAGAGTGGCTCATTGAAAAGAGATAATTCACAACCCCTTAGAGCTTTTAATATGGGCTCTTCAGCTTCTTAAAAAAATACTCTTTTTGGAAAATTGCATTTTCTGGTTAAACTAATGGAGGAAATAATATTTCCTCGTCGTGAAGGTATAGAAGAAGAGTTGCTCTTTTAAAAGAGGCAATCCACAACCCTGTATGACTTCTAATAAGGGCAATTCAGCTCTTCAAAGTTGAGAATTTTTTGATATTTTCAAAAACACGCTTTAGAAAATTGCATTTTCCGATGAAACTAATAAAGATAATAATATTTCCTTAACGCGAAGAAGTTGAAGAAGAGTTAGTCTGTGAAAAGAGAGAACCCACAACCCGGTATAACTTCTACGAAGGGTGCTAGAGGTTTTCAAAGTTGAGGAATTTTTGGTCCAGTCTAGATATTCAAAGACTAAAGACTCTGGCATGAATCTAACGCAAATCCCTTCCAACACATGAATACTCGGATTGACAGATTTGACGGAGCCAATCTCTCGCCTCTATAATAACTCGATCTCTTCAGTATGCTTATAGCATGTCCACAAATCGCATTTGCGTTTTCGCGCTGTGTAAATGCTGTTTATATTCACGCGTTGTCGCCGAACGAAAGAAGACATATTCGAGCGCATTCTTCACGGCATTGTTGGCGCGTGAAAGGTAGAGGAGTTCTTTATTTATCGCCGCTTTGCAGTTGCCACACAGTGCGACTCCAACAGCACACACAAAACACGACCCCGTACAACCAGGGAAAACGCGGGGGGCGGTGTGCAAAAGCGAAGCGTAGAAATTGTGTTTGGTGAAAACCTCACCAAACACAATTTCAATGCGCGTCAACAATCATCGACGACAAATAGGTAGCCCCTGAGGATGAGAGTGTTCTCGCTCACTCCGATGGTTTTCAGGGGGGTACACAGCGGCGGGCCACATTGCGCGGCTCCCGTTGTCATTGTAACGTTGCTCTTTAATAGAATTCGGCGCCGACAAAGTTTGGCACCGTTTGGCCTTTAGTCCCGTGGACGCAGATTTCTTCCCCTCAATTCATTCCGCCGTATTATTAGCGGCGTGATGATGAGCTGAGGCGGGTGGTGGTCTTCGACGTTGCAACTGACTTCCGTGAGGACCTCCGCAGCGTGCGACCCTCTCTCTCTCTATTTCTCTCTCTCTCATTCTCGCCTATTTGCCTACGCAAACGCCGACGCGCTCCTGCTACCTTCAAATTATTTCCCTAAGCCGAAAATTACAGGGCGAATGAATGATTGGGACACAATGAACGCGCCCACGGACCGACAAACGATTATTTTTCCTCTATTTGCATTGCTAACCGGTCATTAATCTGGTTGCCTCGGCGAAGACAAACACTTTTCTCATGCCTCGCCCTCACAGATCTTCACGCTTCGCCCCGGCCTAACTATGTGTGTTTAGCGGGACTTTCGGAGGGGCGAAGAGGGCGGATTGACCAAATTGTCCAACCGACCACACCGTGACTTTTACCTCAATGCAATCGCCGCGAAATTTAATCAAATGAGATATGAAGAGTTGCTTCTTCATTAGGGAAAATTAACAACCCTATAAACGTTTAATAAGGGTGCTACTATGCTTTAAATTTGCGAAATTACCGAAATTGACTAAATTACGTTTTTGAAAAAATACTTTTTGGAACATGACATTTTCCGAGAAAACTAATAAAGATAGAAACACTTTCTCTGGGTAAAAGAGAGAAGAAGGCTTGCTTTTCACTAGAGTTAATTCTCAAACATGTAAAACTTCTCATAACGGCGCTACAGCTCTTCAAAATTAAGAAAATTTCGCTACGGCTATTCAAAGTTTTTTTTTTAAATTTAGAAAGTTTCTTCATTTTAAAGAGTTGAAGCGCTCTTATTAGATATTTATGGGATTTCGGTTCATGCCGAGAAGATAAATGATCTTTTTATCGATATTGCTAAAGATATTTATAACCTTTATTGGCATACTCGTGCCCTTACAATCCCACAACAAGAAATCACAATAAGAGAAATAATAACAATAATAAATATATTGCTAAATATCGATATTTTATCAGTAGCTAACATGCCTACTGTCCATCTTTAAATTACGGAGGTGTAATCAATTGACTCACCAAAAATTTCGTTTGTTCACGGATGTGTCACCAAGAAATACATACTCATCACCTATATGAATATGTAGCATATGCAAAGTATGATTAGACAATTATCAGTTCGTAAGTCGTCAAACTGGAGTATGTACACAGTTTGTTTAGTTTAGTTCAGTTTTTTTTTTGTTTGGGAAAGCCCTGACAGTGTGAGCCATAGCATCGACATATTTACACAAATACGACAAAATATGCTGCACACAATACGCGCGCTCACCGACGAGGACAATGGGTATCGAAACGAAGCCATTCAGCCATTCACCGAGCATGGGAACATAAAAGAACGCACGAAATCCAAAAGAATGCTCAATCGTAGTCTCATTATAATTGTAAAGACGTAGGCATTACTTGCTGAAGATGTGGAATAACAACTTTTCGCTACGGCTCCGTGTGAGTGGCGTGAAACGAAAAAATGGGAAATGGACTGAACTAGAACGATCGTTAATGCCATTACGATTTTCCATGCGACCGATTACAGAGTGGACAAATCGCTCTTCTCGTCTGTGTGTTGCTCGCGCGCCTTTTTAAGCAGCGCTTTCAAGCAGCAACCCCAAGTTGAGGGCGATGATGGCGATTATGGGTACCGCGCCGACACCGGCATTCTTCACGGATGCCAAGGCATTCGCCGCTGTGCACCGTGTATCAGTCGCCCGATGCCCCCGGTCTGAATGCAATGACATAATCGTTTTGATTCTCGATTAGGTTTGTGAATGGGACGGCGATTTGCCTAACGCGGTCCACAGAGCGTTCTTCATGTTTCAATTGAAGATGAAAAAGAAGAAGAAGAAAAAACATATTCATACACTTACATACATAAATATTTATGCAGACAAAACGTAAGCATACGTACACACAGCAGCAGCTTGTAGCATTTGCGGATGATTAGGCAAACGAGCCCAACCACACACAAATAATCGGTTTACGCACGTCCGTGTGACCATAGAGGAGCCCCCAGGATGGTGGTTAACCCGGACGTGTCGCGTCTGTCTGTGGTCGTCCCGACAAAACTTTGGATATTTCTCAAATCACATTTTGAAAAATTGTACTCTTTAGAAAATTAGATTTTCCGACTAAACTATTAAAGTTTATATCATTTTCTCAACGTGAACAGAGCGAAGAAGAATTGCCTCTTCACAGAAGATGATCAACAACCCTGTAAAACCTGTAATAAGGGCTGTACAATTTCTCAAAGTTGAGGAATTTTCGAAATTTACGAAATCACATTTTGAAACTTTTTTTTGGGAAATTACATTTTCCGCGTAGACTTTTAAAGATAACAATATATTCTCGACGTAAAAAGAGAGAAGGAAACGTTGCTTCTTGACCAGGGATAATCCGCAACATTGTAAAACTTCTAATAAGGGCGGTACCGCTCTTCAAAATAAAGGTACTTTCGATAGTTATCAAATCACATTTTGAGAAATTGTACCCTTTGAAAAATTATCTTTTCCGACCAAACTACTAACGTTCTTCGCAGGAGTTGCTCAACAATCTTGTAAATCTTTTAATAAGGGCTCTGCAATTCCCTAAAGTTGAGGAACTTTCGCAATTTGCGAAAACACATTTTGAAACCATTTTTTTGAAAATTGCATTTTCCGAGTAAACTATTAAAGATAACAATATCTTCTCGACGTAATAAGAGAGAAGGAAAGTTGCTTCTTCACCAGAGATAATCCACAACATTGTAAAACTTCTAATAAGGGCGCTACAGCTTTTCAAAATTAAAGAACTTTCGATATTACCAAATCACTCACCAATGCACTTACATACACAGATATTTATGCAGACAAAACATATACGCGCGTACACACAAAAGCAGTATGTAGCATTTGCGGATGATTAGGCAAACGAGCCAAACCAGGCACAACTAATCGGTTTACGCACGTCCGTGCGACCATGGGAGAGGCCCCAGGATGGTTCACACCGGTGTGTCGCGTCTGGCTGCGGTCGTCTCGGCGTGTTTAGCAAATCGCATCCGACTACGGATTTGCCCGTTGTCTGTCTCCGGCGTAAGAGATGATTGTCGGATTGTCGCATAGAGCCGAAAATTGGACACAAGGACTAATCGCATTGCTTAATATTGTAATGATCTTATAATACTGGAATGGAAGGACTGTGTGCCTGCGATTAGTCCGGCGAATAGCCCCCTCATACCGCCCTACCCGCCACCATCGACCACCGGACCGTCAATGACAGACAGACAGTTAACTTGTAGGTGGTCGTCAATAAAGTTAGTTTTGCTAATCACAGTTCGGGTCTTTACCGTCCCATTAGCAGCCCGTCGCCGCTTCTATATTACCAAATAATAACAACGGTCCGATCAGAAATTGGCAGTGACAGGGTGCCCCGCCGTGGTCTCGCGCCGCGCTCGCAACCCGAACAGAGGAAATTGCCAGCATTTTCGGTGTCTTTTATCTTCTTCGCCTTCGAGTTTAGCGCGCAGGTAAATACATCAAACGAGACAAGTAGATGTATATTACGAGTAATCATTTCTCGTTTGCCGTGGCACCGTGTGCTCGCCACGACTTAACTCAGCTCGCCGGTGCTGACGATGAAGAATCGGAGAAAGGGAGAGTTAATCATATGATTGAGCGAGCGCAAAACCGCAAAAAGCAGCAAGAGCAAAGCAATGCGCTGCATGCTGTCTGTGGACACACACGGTGCGACGAGGCAACGAGCGTAAAAAAAGCCGGCCATAACTAAATTAGCGTCTTTTTGCCAATTGTATCTTTTCAATTGCCCCAATTCCGATTGGCTTTTGCGCCAATTGATGAGTTGAGGGCAATATTTTTACATTTCGTTAATTCCTCTCTTTCGAAAACTGCAGCTTTTCTCGGCGTAAAATGAGAGTAGAAGAGTTACTTCTTAGTAGGAGATAATCCACAATCCTGTAAAACTTCTAATAAGGGTGCTACAACTCTTGAAAGTTGAGGAACTTTTGAAATTTACGAAATCACATTTTGAAACAATTTTTATTGGAAAAGTGCATTTTCCCCCGAAACTATTAAAGATAATAGCATTGTCTCGACGTGAAAAGAGGTAAGAAAAATTGTCTCTTCACAGGAGACGATCAACAACCATGTAAAACTTGAAATAAGAGCGCAACAATTCTTCAAAGTTGAGGAACTTTCGAAATCACATTTTGAAACAATTTTCTGGAAATGCATTTTTCGAGTAAATGAGTAAAGATAACAATATTTTTTCAATGTAAAAAGAGAGAAAAAAAGTTGTTTCTTAGCAGTAGATAAACCACAACCCTATAAAACTTGTAATAAGGGTCATACAACTTTTCAAAGTATAGGAACTTTACCGAAAATCATATTTTGAAAAATGTCCTCTTTGGAAAATTACACTTTCCGGCTAAACTATTAAAGATAATAACATTCTCTCGACGTGAAAAGAGAAAAGAAAAGTTGCTTCTTCACATGAGATAATCTCAACCCCATACAACTATTAATAAGGGCGTTACAGCTCTTCAAAGTTGAGGTTGAGGAAATTTAAAGCGACGCAACGCAATTGTCGCGAAAGCCAATCAAAATTGGGGTAAATGTAAAGAAAATTGGGGTTTTAAAAAAGCAAAAAAATGATATTGCGTGCGTGTGGCTTACTATAAGTATGTGGAACTCAGAAAAAAGTCGCGGGTGCACTGTTAAGAAAAGCGAGAAATAAATAAGAATAAGCATAACATGGTAGCCTCCTGCCGCCCAATAAATTAAGCGTACTTATCGCACACTGGCGGACCTCAAGTAGCCAACAAACGCCACCGAAACGTGCGTGAGCCAGTGGGCCCCCACAGCCCAGTTGCACCCATTGGGGCGCTTCGCCGCGCGTCCGAAGAGAAATGGGTCGTAACTCCGTTGCGATGGGCGCGTCAAGATTATTCATTTCTGTGTCTATCGGTTATCTACGTAACTAATACACCTAATAAATAAATCACCTGGGAAAATGTCGCTCGCCGAGTCAACGGCGCTGCGACACGCCGAGGTGTTTCTGGTTATGGTCGCGCTGGTTGTAGTAATACCTCAATTTCGAGTGCGCCTCTCACTCCTGCTCACCACACCGGAGCGGTCTACACCTGAGACGTCTTCGTCGCCCACCTTCGCCTCGTTATATGCGCGACGCTTTTATGGGTATCGGACACACCGAATACTTTTGGGGACACATTCCGATGGCGTGCGACCGCACCACCGAACTATAGCTCGGGGGGCCCACCCGAGTGCGAGAGTGCAAGAGAGCGGGCTCCTTAAACGCCCAGAATGACTTAATTTAATGGTCGTGGATCTGTGCGCCTCCGCCTGACAAACGCGAGCAATCAAGCAATAAACAACGGCGTTCCAACTAGACCAGCCTTCCCAAACACACTGCTTGAACTGGCTGGCCTGTGAAGCGAAGTGCGATGTACAATTACGCGCTCAACGCAAATTGATCGCACCGTTCACACGCGCCCGTTCTGCTACGAGCTTCTGCTTTTCTTTTAAGCCGCTTGCCGAGCCATCGATTGCGATTGTGTTGATGCTTTGTGTGCATTTATTACGTTCCATTCTTTTCGCTAATTTCACAGGCCTGTCGTTCTTCAATCACTATCTTTCAACTTTCTGCTTTATATAAGAATTAAAACGAATACTCGAGCGCCGGTATTCGATGATTTCGAGATTTGTCAAAATGAATTTCGGAAATATCGTCGAAGGAATTCTTTGGAAAATTGCATTTTCCGTTTAAACTATTAAAGGTAATAACATTTCCTCGACGTGAAAAGAGAGAAGAGTAGTTGCTTTCTACCAGGAGATAATCCACAATCTTGTAAAACTTCTAATACGGTTGCTATAACTCTTCAAAGTTGACAGTATTTCGAAATTTACAAAGGTCTTTATGAAAAAAACCCTTTTTGGAAAATAATATTTCCTAAACTATTCGTAGACTATTAAAGATAATAACATTTCCTTGATATGACAAGAAAGAGGAAGAGTTACTCCTTCAAATAAGATTATTCGCAACCTTATAAAACTTCTAATAAGGGCGCTACATCTCATCAAAGTTGAGGAATTTTAGAAATTTACCAATTCACATTTTGAAAACTTGCACTCTCTGGAAAACTGCATTTACCGACTAATCTATTAAAGATAATAATTTTTTCTCGGCGTGAAAAACAAGAGGAAGAGTTACTCCGTCAAAGGAGATTATTCGCAACCGTATAAAACTTCTAATAAGGGCGCTACATCTTATCAAAGTTGAGGAACTTTCGAAATTTACTAGTTCACTTATAGAAAAATTGCACCTCTTAGAAAATTGCATTTTCCGACCAAACTATTAAGGCTAATAACATTTTTCGGCATGAAGGTAGGAAGAGTTACTGCTTCAAATGAGATAATTCGCAACTCCATACGCTTTCTACTGAGGTCACTACAGCTCTCCAAAGCTGAGAATATTTTCCAAATTTGTCAAAACATTCCTTAGAAAATTACATTTTCCGATTAAACTATTAAAGATAACAAATGTTACCGAAGTTAGAAGAAAGAAGAAGATATTCTATAAAACTTCTAATAAGGGTACTACACTTCTTCAAATATGAGGAACTCTCGAAATTTATGAAATTAATATTTTGAAAAAATATTTTTTTTCTTTGGAAAGTTGTATTTCCGACTAAACTATTGAAGGTAATAATATGTTACCGAAGTGAAAAGTAAGAGGAAGAGTTACTCCTGCGAAGAATATAATCCGTAACCCTATAAAACCTCTAATAAGGGAGCTGCAGCTCTACAAAACAGAAGAATTTTCGAAATTTGTTAAAATTTGGGTGCAGTAAAAAGGCAATTGCACCCCCTAAAATTCTGTGTTTTTTCGTTAAATTTTACAAAAAATATTGATAAAGTGATACTTTGGCATACATTTTATAGCTTTTTTTACACAGCCGTGACATAAAGCCGTTTGCGCCCTCTTAGTTGCATGTATGTGCCCGTGGGGGCATTATAGTGAGTTCATTTCGCTTTCATCAAACGTAAAACCTCGAAACTGGTATGCGATCCCTCAATCCCTCCAACGATCCCTACCTTGACCATCGTAATCTACAAAAGCGCCTGCGACACCGAGATCTATCTCAGATCAGAGGTATTAATGTTTGAGTATTTTCTTATCGCACCGAGATATCGCTTACGCTCGGTGGGCCGGCCCTCTCTTCGCTCGCCTAATTAGATTAAGCATGTCACAATTTAGGAAATAATTGACTGTTTACCCACTCGCGCGCCCCTTTTTAACACGCTGATGTCACAAAGATGCGTTCCGCAGTCGATAGAGCTGTTTGCCTCGCTGCAAGAATGCTAAATACGCGTGCAATCAATCTCGCAGTCATTTGATGCAGGTGCGTGTGACATTTTGATTTATCGTCCGTATCGTTGCAGTTACAATGCAGACCTTTATGGGGATCGAAATTACTTCAAAGTGTAATGTATTTCATTACATTACATATATATGTCACATTATATGTATATTATATTTTAAGAAAAATTGTACCAAAACTGGGATTGTTTACTGTATGGTTGGAATGCAATTCGAAGAGACATCTTCTCGGCTGGTCACATCGAAAGAAGCCGTAGAATAACATTGTATTTTTGTCAATTTAATTCGATGGCAAGCGCTGCGCTGGCTCGGAACACACACATTGCCGCCCACGGCCAACACCTATGCCCTCGCGTTGGCCAGCGGTCGCTTAGAATAACAAAAGGGGTATTGCTGCGTTCAGAAGTTCGATCGAGATGATCGCATCATGCATATATTTGGATGCATCTTTTTTACATATACATTGTATACAGTTTTTTATAATAAATAATCTTAAAAATGTTGATTATATTTCTTTAAACTGATTGTAGGTGGCTATTCTTCTTCATATTCACAGCCATTTCCTTATAAGTTGAGACCTGGGAACCTGAGACTCGACTGTTTTAGTCAATTATGAATTTTAAAGACACTGTACCAGGCCAGATTGCTTTCAAGAAAGACTAAAACACTTTGGCTATGTAAACAAAGTGATTCTGAATGATGTGTGGGAGACAATATAACTCATTCTGTGGGAATGTATAGACTAGTACTGGTAATCACAGACATTTCCTGAAAACAAAGGCTAAACGCCTGAGACTTGTCTGAATGAGCCTATCATAAATTTTAAAGTGATTGCAACAGTTCCCGGGGACGACTACATGCCATTCAGACTTGGCTGTGGGGACCAAAATAATTCTGAGCTTGTGATTCTGAAACTATTATGTTCAAGAGATATGACTAAGAATGCTGGGATTATTCATCAGGTTTTGATAACGAAAGATTCTGAACTAATGATCCCAAGACTGGAATGTTGCAAAGGCATGACTAGGAATACTGTGGGGATCAATATAGGGCATTCTGTAGGAATGTAGGGACTAGTCCTGGTAATCACAGACATCTCCTGAAAACTTGAAAACTAAGGGCCTGAGGCTTGTCTGATTGAGCCTACAATAAATTATAAAGTGATTGCAACAGTTCCTGGGACGACTACATGCCATTCAGACTTGGCTGTGGGGACCAAAATGATTCTGAGCTTGTAATTCTGAAACTATTATGTTCAAGAGATATGACTAAGAATGCTGGGGTTATTCATCAGGTTTTGACAACCAAAGATTCTGAACTGATGATCCCAAGACTTGAATGTTGTTAAGACATGAGAAAGAATATTGTAGGGATCAATATTAGCCATTTTGTGGGAACATCTAAGCTTAGAACTTTGTCAGTATATAGCCAAGAATGCATCCTATTTATATTCCAAATACGCCTAGAATGAGTATTCAAATAAAATCATATAACCGTGTTCAGTTTAGATAATATAAGACATAGGTTTAGTGACAAAAATGGTTCTGACCTAGTAGTGATCACGGGACTGGAGTGTTATAGGGATATCACTATGCATACTTGGATTTTCATCAGGCTTTGGTATAGAAACCAACATATCCTGAGTTAATGATTCGGGAATCTTATAAAGACATGACTGGGAATACTGTGGGGATCAATATCAGTCATTCTGTGGGAACGCCTAAGCTCAGAACTTTGTCAGTATGTACCCAAGTATGAATTTTTCTTCTGAGACCCTAGGAATATTACAATTACGAATATTCGTCTTTGCATCCCAGATAAATCTAGTATTGGTATTTAAATAAAATCTTATACCAGTGTTCAGTTTAGGTGACAGTTGTAGGGAATATTTTTAAAGCTCAGGCCATTGCCTACGTTCGCAAAACTAACCTAACACTGAATTTTGAAGATTGCAGCGCATCAGCGCTGTTCAGTTCAGTTCAGTGCTTGCGGTTCGTTTAACGCACGGTCATTTCATTCCCCATCCGAATTAACCACTTTGCAATAATAAGACAGCGAACTGAAAGCGATGGCCCCGATGCCAAAAAGAGGAGATTGAAAGCACAAACAGGCGCACGGATGGATATGGCGGCTCGTTTGGTGGCGCACTGCCGACGTGCACCGTTGATAGAGTTGCCGGCGGCTAGGATAGACCCCATCCGCGCGGTGTCTGCGCGTGCGAAGCGCATCTCCGTGGGCATGCAGCATACACGCACACACATGCTTATGCTTATATGCCGCCTGATGTTGAAGGCGGCGGGTGCGTTACGTTATAGAGTTTGGCGCGGGCTTTCGGGGCCGACGCTCTCTCTCGCCGGCGCGGCGCCACCGCAGAATAATTGCCAATAAACTACCGAACCTCTCTGCCCGCCCGACCGGCAGCACCCATCCACCATGCCGGCCCTCGCCCCCCGCACGCCGTCGTTTAACCGTGGCCCACGGGAATTAAATTCGCACCGGCTCACACTCGCTGGCACACGAAAATTTCGGAAAGGCGCGAGAAGTAAACACTCTTTCGTTCGTTTTTCTTTTTCGGTTTAGACGCTCTTGGATTTGGACTGACGTTCACTTTGATTTGGTTGTGTTTAGTTGATGAAGTTGGGTTGATGAGGTTAGGTTGAGATTAGGTTGATGACATTAGGTTGAAATTAGGTTTAAGTTACGTTGTCGCGTGTTAGGTGTTTTTTCGCCATCTTTACCCAAATACACAGGTGTTGTTCCGTGAATATAGCAAGCAAGCACTCAGTTAATACATGCCAAGTACAATTTATTTCTAAATTATTCATTTCCTTCGCGCGTAATTTGTCACGCGCACGTCGTACAGTGGTTTGAAGCGACTTAAATCGGTCAAAAAACATTTTCGCGCGCGCTCGATTTACTAATTTGGAGGTGCAAATTTAAATATATTTTAAATATATTAAATCTTAAGCCATAAACATGAAACAAGTATCAAACTGTTCCCCAACTCTTTTACTTCAACATTATAAGAAAATAATCTCAATCCGTCCTCGACAAGTCCCAAATTTAGAGCGTTAAAAAAAAAATTATGAAAACTTCGTTTTCAACTTTAATAGTGTATTTCACTCTTATCCGATGTATGGGGTTGATCCAACATATATCAAATTGTTCCTTATTTCATATACTTTCATATGGTATATACATTTTTCTGATTATTTTGTGAGAATTTCGATTTCGACGGTTTTATAATAGGAAACATGGCTTCATTCCTTTCATTGTAAGGTGCAATTTAAAATATATTTTAAGAACATTAAATATTAAACTAACAAAATGGAACAAGTGATAAACTATTCCTCAACTCTTATATTATATGTTCTGAAAATTATCTCAATCCATTCTTGATAAGTCCTTTACTTAAAGCATAAAGAACCTTTAATGAAAACTTTATTTTTGAAACTACGATTTCAATAATAAAACCGGCAAATTCAAAATTCCTACAAAAATAATCGGGAAATTGTTTACATTACATGAAAGTACATAAAATAAGGAATTATTTCATATGTGTGCCATTAACTCTTCAGATCGTATAGGGGTGAAACAACCCTGTTGAAGTTGAAAATGAAGTTTTCATAAAATGTCTTTTAAAACGCCTTAAATGAAGGATTTGCCAGGATTAACTTGAGATATTTTCCATACCATTTTGAAGTAGAAGAGTTCAAGAATATTTTGTCTTTTGTTTCATCATGATACCATAATATTTAATATTTTTAAAATAAGTTTTAAATTGCACCACAAAATGAACAAATGCGCTCAAGTGTTCAACGTTAATGCAAATGCTTTTTGGCTGATTTTAGTTGTTTTAAACCACTATGGTGTCGCGTGGGTGGCTCTTTGTCTTTGGCTAGCAATTAACCGGAAACGCTCGGCGTTTGTCTCAAAAAAAGAACCTACGTACGCGTCAACGAAGCAGTTCCGGCCAGAGGCTAGCACGAGCGCACACGCGCTTTTCAATTGTCGGGAGCGATTTAGTCATAACCGACGCGAGACCTAGCAATATGAAAGAGGTAACCCACGGTACCAATCCTTTTGTCGTATGCACAATATCTTATTGTATTTCGGTACCAAAACCAAAAAATAAGCACTCTGCCAGCGGTGTGTGTGTGCTGGGGTATTGTGTTGAATATTCATATGGCAGAAGGTGTGCAGTGCCTGCTGACTGCTTTTAGCCTGACGCAGGGTGTGTATTAGGGGGTGCGTCGACGAGGGTGTGCTCCGCATGTATGCGAAGGTGGAAAGCCTCTGTGGACGATGCTTGAAGCAGTTTTGTTTGAATCGCATGCGCCTCCAGGTGTTTGCCTGGAGTTATTCGATCTAGATGGCATCTGTTTTTGCGTGCCTCATTGACGGCGCACTTTTGCTTTCTCGTCATACTAACAGAAGCGTGGAGTGTCGAGTGTGGACTGATGAGGTAAGGAGAGGAAGGACAGAGGGTTCGATTATAGGCAGCAAACGAAATTGAACGTAGAAGAAGGCGCGTGTCGCCAGCAATGCATTCTTTAAAACAAATTTGCGACAGGAAGTGTTTCCGGCGAGTGCACATGATCTCCTGCGAATCCTGCCGCACACGACGCCATTGACCACCGTTCCTCATCTCATACTCCAGTATACGCACCGGAATCTGACCGTTTATTTTTTTCACTCCTGACGTACTCGCCCGTAAACGAGCGCAATTAATTATGATAATTAATGATTGTCCAAATGCATCATGATATTTTTTCGTGGACGGGCTGCGCGCACGGCTCGTCGGGACGTATCTTATCATCGATGGTGGTAACTGCTAAGCGCGGTGAAGTTGAAACACGCGTGCAGGCCCCCGGTCTGCCATCATCTCCTACCCACCGCATTCTCGCCCGCGATGCAAGTACAAACATAAATATGCCATCCCGTGTGCGTACGCGTACGCGGCGTAAAAAGCGAAGACGACGACGATAGAGCTATCAATTTCTTACGAATTCACGGCCACGGACAACTTCACCAGTAGTTTTCTAATTGATTGATTCTTAAGCGCTTTCAATTAATCATATACAGGGAGCGCACGCGAGTTTGAAAGCTGGCGTTAAAATATTCTGGGCTTGTTTAACCAGTGAAAGGGAATGCAGCATTTTCGTTCGTTTCTATCGCCGATTATTTTCTCTCCAACCCTTTTGTGTTTGTTTTGATGTGTGCGCCTGAATAGAAATGGATATGAGGGCTGCGCTCGTGCTAACAAAGGGAGTGTCTCGATTGTCCGACTCAGATTTGCACGTAATTTTTTTTCGTGTAGTACGTATATTTAAAAAAACTTCTGTGAACGGAATTATGCGCCGTTTTGATGTAACTATAGACATGGAAACATGATTCATCAAGGATTTGATGAGACTCGAGAGATCTACCCCAAGGTAAATTATGTTGCAAGAAAGTGGAAGAATGACAATTAAATGGGAGTCTGTGAGTAGAATAGCACGATTTGAGGAGGAACTGAAGGGAATGGGGAATGGGAGTTTGGTGAAGGATATATGAGAATGGTGTGCCATGAAAGGGGTGAGTGGATGGAGGGAAAGCAGAAAAAGGGAGTATGAGAATGTGTATCTGAGCAGGCAGTGGAAGCAATGATAAGCGAGTCAGGAATGCTTGAATGGTTTGTGCGTGAAATGGGTCAAGAGGTGGAAGAGCAGAAGCGCCAAGAATGTATCGGAAACAGTGCGTACAACCCAGGATACGGCCTAATCCAAACAATAGCACGGAGACCCGCCTATATTGATAAAAAGAACATGACCGCAGAAGA
>WSZQ02112825.1:0-48628 GCA_019419845.2 Weissflogia rhopalogaster
GTGGCAAACTTTGAAAATTATTTTTGAGCAAACGGCTCAAAACGGCATAAAATCCCGTTAACACAAGTTATTTCTATGTATGTACTACACGAATAAAAGTTTCATTCAATTTGGTGTTGGACAATTGGATCACTCTCCTTGTGAGAAAATGAAAAAAGAATCAATTTGACACGCCTTTGATTTACATTAAGAATCCCGATATTTTAAGACAATGAAATGAAGCGTAAATGATGAGTATGAAAGAAAAAATTTACAACAAAGCAAATTGTTTATGCTTCTCTGTTTCATGCCGTGAAAACTAATAGACACTTAAGCCTAAGCACTGCACTTCGCCTCACATGAAGAATTTTCTCATCGCGAAAGACACCAGATGCATATCAACCAGCACAAAATGCATATAAATCTCTGCCTGGCACTCAACAGCTCTTGATGTTGTGATGTTCAACTAATGTTCCGTGATTTACATACACACAGAGCGAAAGCAAAAGTTTTTTTATCGAACATCTTCCAAGAATTTATTGAGAAGCTTGGAATAGCTCTCTACTGTTGAACGTGCTCGACTTTATGTGAAAATCTTTATTTATAAAATATAATTGCAACATTATTTTCAAGTTTGCTATATGCAATTGCCGAGTGCAGATTCGTTCACTTAAATATAATTGACCGTCGATTAAAATTAGCCGCGTGTGAATAAAATTAAAGGTAGCCTACATTCCAATATTAGCCCCGGCGTTTTATTAATAATACCCACAGGAGTGTTAAATTTAGCACGCCGTTTATCCATCGCGTGATCTGTGTATGTGTAGCGGGAAATTTTCGTGGCTGTAGGCGCGCGAGACGCGAATTTTCACGAGCTTAAGCTACTCACAACGCACTCTATCGGCAGTTTTGTGAAGATATAAAGGAAAACCTAAGTCCGGCAACATGGAAATACATACAGATGGCGACTGGTATCGCTAAACTTGAGCTAAAAATCGGTTTTGTATGATGAAATGAAAAATTTGTGGGTGCTTTTATTATTAAACGCATTTAGCATCACTCGCGCCAGAATGTTGTCTGTATCAATGCGGTTTATTACAACAACAAATGACGTCGACTGTGTAGCGAACGGGGCCAGACCTTGTTTTCTATTTTCTTTTTCATTCTTGTACACTTTGAAAATTGAATATCACAGCTGAACCTGTTTGACGACTCAATTATAGTTTATAAGTTTAATATAGTAAAGTCTAATGTAGCAAATTATTGTAGATTTGTAATTGTAGATGCTTAATAGTTTAGGTTGTGTTGTTGAAAAACCTTGAAATAAAGTCCTGCACTCCATCATAACAGATTACTGTGTTCTTTAAATAATCCCCGAAAGCCGGAAATTTTCGCCTAAATAAAGAAACGCCAGATCAATCAATCAAAAGCTCAACAGTGGAAAAAAACCTGTCGATAAATTTACTCTTCACTGCTGATGTTCTCCATACGTAGAAGTTGTTTGAAAATTAACAACACGCGCTTTTTCTTGGAAATCAGCACATTTATGTGCAGCTGTGCGAAATTGTCTTAGTTTTATGATCTGCGCGCAATGATGGCTAAATTTACTCGACTTTCGGCGAACAACAGTGTCTGGTTGGTGTTTGCACAAAATCTTGACTCAGTGTTACCTATAAACGCTGCCACCACTAAATATGTTTGAAGACATTATCGAATAGCGGTTTTCCCAGTGTGTATTCGCCGAAATTTCGCAGACAGTTTGGCGTAATTTTCTTCAGACTAAAATACACGAGGCGTCATCGAGTAAATGGATCGTTTACAACTTCCTACGAGACCAAACTCAAAAAGTGAATAATGATAGTGTTGACAAACGACACAAAATTAAAACTAGTGGCATATACACGTGTATGAGTTTACACGAGAAATCTATATTAGATATCCAAGAAATGATAGCAATTTATTATTTCATGTCGAATAAAAATACCCAGGTTTTATTGTGAATTCACTCGACAGCTAAACTTACACGCGTGATTTGACTTTGTTTATTTAATTACGCATGTAATCCGGAATAAAAATACACATCGCATAACATGGTTGAAATGTGCGTTCTCCCGAATCGCATGGATACAGGTGTTTTAAAATAGTAATTTAATTACTTTGCTGCTGCAGTAAAATATGCGAGATATGCGAATGCAGCAATTCCACGTGTAGAAGCCATGGCTCTTCAAAGTTTTTTTTCCGGTATTTCTCCGTTGTTCGTCTAAGATCTAAATTTACGACATTCGATAGTCCTCGCAGCTTCATACGCGTGTTAATGTTCAAGTGTTAATACACTCAGAAACAACGAATTTTATATTTAAATGTGACTAAGTCATCTATAATAAAACGCTTCCTTAATACGCCGATTTTCATTGTTTTTACAGTGGAAATAATCAATTTACGTCTTGAAATCATCGATAACGATTTGCTGATGATCGGCGGACATGCGGCGTTCTTGGCAGGTGTAACAAGCCACGTTGAATTGTTTCGCGACTCTCACGTGGCAAATACGTTGATTAATCATCCACTACGTCGTTATCGCTCGTCCGACGCCCTGTTGTCACTACATTTATTTGCACACGTTGCGAATATTTTCACAGTTAAACATAAATATGCGGTAATACACTCAAGCTCTTTTGTATTTACACCGTCTTGGTGAGTGGCTTGTTGGGCATCGTAAATTTCGGTGTGTGCGCGGAAAAATTCGCACAAATTGGCAATCACGTTGACGAGCGCTGCCAAGATCGATGCGTTTTACCTTTGAAAAAGACTCCCACTTAGACCCAGACGCAAATGATACATTTAATTTGTTATTAAGCCTTGGTGGTCGCTCGTCAATCTAACGAAGCGTTTAATATTTCCGCTAATTTGTCAGTGAGACATTTATAACCCTGAATCTCGTAAAATTGAAGATTCTGTGGTAGTTGATAGTTGACTTACTCGATTTTTGCCAGTTTCAACATGTTTAATCATCTCTAGACTAAATTATTACTAAGAATAACGTACCAACAATAATATCAGACTTGATACAGTGGTTTTGATTTTGAACTCCCATTAGCACAGCTCCAAGCGCACCGTAACGATGAAACCTTGTCTTCACCGGCACCTCCACACTGAAATTCCGCTGTAATTGCACCACACTCATGGACATCAGCACATTGTCGGCTCACATTATCAATGTCCCGCACTGTAGGAGTCACTAGTCTCGAAATGTTCGATCGCCCACGACAATTACGGGTGCGAAATTGCAGCAGCGCAACTTTTGCGAGCGGCGTTGACAGGCCGGTCGTTGACAATTATTGCGCGCAGTTTGTCCACTCTGCACGTGTGAATCGTGATCATGCGATTATTGAGGGAATATTGCCGAGCTTTTCACGAAATCACGCGTTCGGTGTCACAACAGTTTGGTGTCAGGCAGCGGGCCGAAGTTCGTGCGAGTATGCCGTGCGGCCGACCACTGAAAATACAACTCGCGCCTGTTTAAATGCCGTTTATACATATGCTGTAAAGACGGACACACAAGCTGGCGATATTATACGGATGCTATTTTCAGACATTGGGAGGCATCACCGAAAATGCATGTATATGTTTGTGTAGCATACGTGTACATCTGCATGTGCGGGTATCTCTGAGAAACTCTCCCTCCTCGCGGGCAGAGCGTTTTTTCTTCATTTTCCACATTTCACGTATTTCGCGCGACTTGTTGGTTCTTTGAAGCCGAACCTGTTGGCAGAAAACGAGCGACGAATCATATTAGCGGGTCATTCCTGGGTTGTCCTTAATATTCCGAATAAAAATGCGCAAGAAAGAAGACAGACAGTGACATCCAACGTGTCTTTGATCTGACGTCGGTGCGAATCGTTTGTCATGCTTGTATGTTCTTTGGAATTTTCGGAATGATTCATTTTTCGGTTCGATGGCTTTTGTTTATTTATAAAGCAATCGATTAGAAATATATATATATTTTTTATTCTTCACCTAACTTTATTTAAAATAAAGTGAAAACAATCAGGATCTCTGCCATTCAAACAACTACATTTCCTAACTGATCAAAAATATGAGCCATATTTAAAATATGAGCAATATTTCCCTTTTATACCATTATACCAATCTTTATAATATTTCCCAAGATATTATACAGTTTTTATAGATATTTGACGTAACATAAACTTGCCTACAATGTTTGAATCTGCACCGAACAAAAAAACGTATGACTGAGCAATTTCTCCTTGCAATTGACGCATGAACTTGAACAATATTGACGTGAAACGACTGTTACTTTCTTATTTCATAATTTTTATTTTCATCAAATATTTCAATTATTGTACCATTCCATATAAATTTAGTTGAGGATCGCATGAAAAGTTAACAGACTTACATGAATATTAATTAAAAATTTCTATTTATAGCTAGATATTATGAAAATCGTAAACGTGTCTGCAGCAATCGACGTAAACGCTAATGAAATCGTTAATTGCAAAATCGCTACGCATCCGGTTTTTGAAGACGTTTAAGAAGTGTAGGAAAAGCTGCGTATACAAATCGATGGCGATTCGACGTAACCGTTGGTTATTCACGCACTCGGCGGCGGTGATTAAAAGAAAATCTCAGCGAAGCCGAGTGACGTAAATGCAACTACGAACCAATCGCATATATTTAGCTGGATGATGATGCGTGCAAGTGAGCACGAAACGCGCCCGTGGTGTAATAAAACCGGCGTACGCCGAACAGTGGCGTAGTTACATATAATATGACCCTAACGCATTTACTATAAAAAAATACCTAACGGTTATTTGATTCAGAAATAATGAGTTATTTGGCTCTGTCTTTGATGCGAGGTTCAGCAATGACTATCAGTTATTCCTTTCCATGATTAACATTGGTCATTTGGGTCTTAGGACCTCATCAGGCCAAAATTTCATTTCATCAGTTCAAAAAGTTTGCCAATGATACTGAATATCGACGCCACTGTGGCAGAGTGTAATTGACCCGCTGGTGATAGTGCTATGCTGGTGGCTGATCTCAAGCATCTGAGATTCCGTGGAAATGCCGACATTGGGATCTAATCATAGCCGTCTCGAAGCGAAGCATTTCGCCTCCATCAACGCCGCGCGTCGATCAAAGGCATATCGCTCCATTTTACATTATTGTATATTACATTTTATATTTTATAACACATAAAAAGCATAAATTTGCTGCTTAGAAGATGTGTATACCGCAAGATACAACGTGCATGCTTGTATTGGCGGCGGTTACAAGCTGCGATCACCGTATCTTCGTCGTGATGAGGGAAGCGGGTCGGCGTACTGCTGGCGGTTCTTCATGATCGACAAGCCGATTTTGCAAACGGTGTCTTCGTACTCGGAACGGCCGGTCAGAGTCGTGTTGTACTTGTCGTCGGCGTCGGTGTCTGTAAGGAGAAATACAGGGGAAATTAACGCACCAAGGAGCTAGTAGCGTATGATTACATTGAGCGAAGGAGACTGCTTTGCAAGGATCGACGACGGGTCGTGGGAAGCAGGAGTAACGGAAGTTGGTTGGGTCCCTATAAGCTTTCCCCAAGTCGGAGCTCTGCGCCTTCACCGGCACACCGACGGGGGATTCGATCGCCGGCATCAGCTTCCGATATTGCGTAATATTGATACCGCGTTTTGCGTAGTCGATCTGATATGTGCTCTGGATTTTATCGTCGTCAGTATCGCACGGATGATCTAAGATTTCGTTGCTCAGTGTTGCAATCTATCAGAATAACAAGCAAAACGTCTATCTATAATTTTCTAGATTCATTTTGTGAGGAAATCATTGAAAATCGTATACAATTAATCCTACCTGTTCATTTAACAAAATTAATTCATGGTGTAATTGGCGTTCTTTTTCAGCCAATTTTTCATATCTTTTCAACTGAGGATCGTACAAATGTGCATCGCAGTGGCAATACGGTTCAACTAACTTAGCAACAAAAAAATTTCTAGGCTTGATCTTTACTGGAGGCTGCGATGGCCTGTAACAAATCGGCAAAGTTAGGTTATAAAGTAAACATTTTATCACTTAAAAAATGAAACAATTTTACTTCAATTTTAAAGGTTTCGGGTAGGGCCATGTGAAGTCCTTCTTCTGAACAGTTGTAAAAGCTTCCGCCATTTTGGTCTAGTTCCTTTACTGGATCTTAATTTGGATATACGAAATTTGGGACATGCCTGTTGGCTGTTGATTGATATTATGTCAAATAAACAATTGCTTTACAGCCAATTTATTGCCAGGATATAAAATGATAGATTCGATATCAAAGAACATTGTTATTGTTGCCTGACTGAGATTTGGTAATTTTGTAAAGTTTATCGAAGCATTAAATTTGGCTGGGATTTTAATAGGCTAGGCGATTTTTTTATGTATCTTGCAACGGCCGAGAGAGAGGCCCCCGTGAGCGTGTGTCCGATCGAAATGAATCATTTTGCCGTAGTTATTGCGGTGATCGTCAAATTCGCCGACCCGATGTGGGTGCCATCCTACGATGCCTGTAAAGCAAAACAATTGTAAATCCACACTGGTCTAATATAAACAGATTTTTTTATTCAACCAGACTAAATGGCTACAATAAAATTTAATTTATCCGTTAATTGACATCGTTAAAAAATTCTGCCGTAAACACAATTTCACTAAGGTTTGACTAAGGCGCGACTGTGAATTTTATTTCTAATAATCAATCCGCCTAATTTGCTCGTCGAGTCTTGATATTCAGTGGTGCCCATTCCAACGATAGCCATCTTGCTTGGTATGAAGGGGCCATTAGGTGGATATACAGTGCCTAAATTCGGAAATTTGCATAAAATGCATTGGAACAATGTGAAGCAAGTTTGCTTGGTGAAATCTGATAGTTACCTGCACCACATTTCTCCCCGAATTTGGGTGTTATAAGACCGGCCCCAGCACTAGCCTTAAATGCACTTGGACGTTGATTGGGACGGCAAGGGTCACCCGGAAGACGCTCCGGTTCCGGACAGGGTGGCAAACCACGGATACCCGACGCTCGAAGTAATTCATCATATGGGGCAGACGGATATTCCTCTGATAATTACCCAAATTAAAAACGATTTCCCCCTAGATATACTGTACTCACGTAAATTGCAAAAATCGACTTCGTAGGTCGTCCTCAATCGATTCTTATTAATCCTGGACATTAAATCATCCGGTGGAGCGCTTTTCAAAACTTCGTAAAGAAACGGATATTTTAATTTCAACTGAAAGTAATTAAAACCCCAATTTATTCATCACTACCTTCCAAGAATTGGTCAAAATATTCGAAAGAAACTTGTTAGAGCATTACTTTTTCAAGAAACATGTTTGGTTGATTAAAACGATGGCTTTCTGCCTCTGGTGGTGGACCCACTCTTGCTGGGTATAGTTTCGGATCCATTAGAGGCGTTGCTGGACCGGATTTCATGTACACATCTTTATCGTACACGTTGGGGCCTAAAAGTTTCATTTCCTCTTTGATTTCCTTTTCGCCCATGCATCGGCACGCACACAAGTCGGCTTGGTGAATGCCCTCGGTAACTTGCTCATGTGCAGGCCTACGAAGAAGAGTAGGTTTAAAATTTGTACAAAAACTGTCTAAGTCATTACTTTTTTCCGAAGAGTCGGACATAAGGATATAGGAAGTCATTTCGATAAGTTGATACAAATTGGTCCATGGTTCAAAATGCCTTCCGTAAATTTTAGCCGTATTAAAAATCCCCGAAGTTGATCCCCAATTTTGAAAAATCGAACGAATTGTAGTCTGTCACACTAACTGATAAAATTCCATCATTTTTTAAGCAATTCTTTATCACAGGATAGTTGTCATAAATACATTCGAAAATAAAACAAAACATTGTGTAACATTGTGAGCATTGCAAATTTTGACATGTTTTTATGTTCATAGCTCATTTTACAAAATTCAAAATTCATACGTAGTGAAATGAGAAGCATGGAGACAACATATGAGTATTCGTATTCAGCGAAACCATCCCCGGCTTATCAGAAGTGAGTGTGTTAATATTATGTTAATATGATTTTTACGATTGCTTGCAATACCCATTTTTGACAAGTGATTCTAATTTTCAATATTTTTAGTCGTAGATTAGCAGAGCGTTATCGTTCAGGGTGCCAACAAGATCATCTACAAGCTATGCCAAATCAGGGATGCGATGACCACTTCAAGACCCTGTATTGCCATCCTAGTGCATGTCCCAATAGAAAGCAAGGTGCGACAGCCCCGACAATGCCAATGCAAAATAATTGTGTACAGGCGGAATTGTTGACGCCACCATGCCCCTTGGCAAATTCCTGCAATACACAGTACAATCCGTCGTACTTCTATCAGCACCATCAAACAGCGCAGGCACAACGCCCAAACGAACAGAAGTACCTCAGCGACGTTTCACCTATTCCGGGCGTGTTCACGAACTCTCCTGGACTCACGGTCCCCGAGGCTCGCTATGAATTGCCCACGGCGATTTCTTCATACCTACCAATGCATGGACCCAACGCAACTGGTATGTGCTATGCGTCGACTTACTGGGGGCCGTACGTATCATCGCAAAGAATGTAAACCGTATCTTAATAAATAAATGTTTTATATGTTAATAAATAAATATTCATTTAATTTGAATGTATTTATTTATCTCTACTTAAAATATAAATACAAATGTCTCTCAAGATTCTATATACAAAAAGGCCTAGAAGGCTATACTACCGAAGAAAATTACAGGGTGTGGAAAATGTTTACAAAAACGCTACCTGATAGCTAAATCGCATTGCCCTCGGTTTGGTCCGAGCTAACCGCACAATTTCAGGTCCTCTTAAATAATTGAAACTTCCCAATCGAAGCAACAGAAGTAGTAAAAATATGTGAAGTTAAAGAGAATAGTAATTTATGGTATTTACAGGCTATTGCTGCTCGTTTAAGAAGGCATCCGAGGGGAAAAAGTTAATCAGGAATAGAATCCAGGTGTGATAGAAAAAGGGAGTTAACGAGAGCAGCAGATTTATTGACATTCCAGTCTTCGTGGTAACCATTACAGTCTTACAAACTTAAATAAATAATAACAAAAATAAAGCGAACAATAACTCATCTACAAAACTATAAGTACAGCTAGCAGTTTAGAATCACCTGCCTCCTTCTCTTCTCCAACACCACTTTTATAAAAACAACATTTGCATCCTTCGTTGTGATCTTACCCATTCTTGCTTCAGCCCTACACAGCCCCTTGCCAGGTGCTCCTATGTGTCCAACCCTGTCATACAAAATATACATTGTATATTCCTGTCCTTCGTTCCACACTTAGCCCTAGCCAGCAATACTTCTCACTCCCACTTCTGCCTTATCTCCAACGTACCTGGGCCTCCTCCCGATAACCTGTACCCATTCACCGCCACCGCTAACGACAGCCCCATCTCTTATGCCTGTCTTCGCCTAACCACTCATTCTCTGGACCCGGTGCTGCTACCCCACTCCCACACACTCTTAATCAATCTTTCATTCCCCATTCGCGCCAATCTTTCCTCGTCCCTCACCATTCTGCCCGCTTCCTGTAGAAACACATACACTGGAGACAATTTCTCCAACCCCACCAAACAGTTCAGGAACCAGGCATGCTCTCGCTCTAGCTTCTCCCATTCATTCATTCCCCATCTTTTCACACCATTCATCAAAATGGACCTCACGCATGCTTCCTACATTCTCACAGAAATATCCCAGTTCCCACCCACACCTTCCCCCATTTATCCCTCACTCTCCCCATGCACACCTGGATCTCCCTTGCACCCATCTTTCATGCACCAGTACACCTAAACTAAGAGCCAAGGTACTTGAATATCTCGACTTTCTCAAGCACCTTTCCCCTCCATTTCAGGTTCACTGGTCTATTCCTTCCACCCGGCTTACGAAACTCCATCCATTTGGTATTTTTCCCCATTAACTACCAAATCACTCTTATCCATAAACCGTTCACAGCTCCCAAACATATCCTATAAGCCCACACTGTCTCGAGCCACCAATACAATATCGTCCGCATACGCAAACATCCACACCTTATCCTTTCCAATCACCACACCTTCATCCTGACCTATTCTTAGCATCTTTCACGACCTACCTTATGAATAACATTTATTTACAAAAGCAAAAAACAACGTGTACTAGTATACTATTTCATATTAAAATTGTATGCTCCTTAAAATCATATACTCTGTAGGTTATAAGGAGTCATTGTCAGTGAAGGAACAAGCATCTTATGAACTGCGACTAAATTGATCTATTGTTTTGCCCCAACTGCCTAACATGAAATAGACTCTAGGTTAATTATGAAGACACATGCGGGCGACGCGATTATTCTTAGCCAGTTGCCTGTTTTTAACTGTTTTAGCATTCAGCCAGATCGTTTTTGTCGACTTACAACGTGTCTTACTGTACAAGCAGATAACGATGCGAGCGTCTCAGAAACGCATCCGTAGGCATTCACTGGCGTACACGTCAAGAGCAATCATTTCCCAGAGCTATATGACACTTGTACGCAAAATTTGCCCTTATATTCCAATGCCAGTGCAAGCAGAGGTTTATTTTCTAAACCCATGAACCCCCTTTCGGGAGATTAAGTGTCATGAATGACTGCGCAAAGAGAAGCGGTTTTGGCATGATATCCAAAGGTTTGCCTTCCGTATCTATGTGGTGTAGGATTTCAAGCTGACCCCTCCTTTCCCCTGGCAACGTTTAGTTCCCTTGGTGGATACGATGTGCGACCCTCAGCCTTTCTTTCTGTGAAGAGTTGCAGTATCATTTCCGTCCCCGCTGTTATTGTATTAGTGGTTCCGACAATGCTCAAGTAATCCTTTCGTTGAAGCTTACCCATGTTCTACTGTTGTTTGTTTTTTTTTTGCTACCATACAAGTGATGCATAGGTTACAATGGGCCACACCGCGGATATGGAAATAGCCAGTCCATGACCTTAAGCTTCAGTCTCCATGTCCAACTTATGAGTTGGCCTGCAGACAGAACGCCGTTTGTGCTTTGGCTACGGTTCTGTCGATATGGGTGTTCCATGTTAGTGATGCGTCTAGGGTTACCCCCAAATGCTTCACTGTCTTCGAAAAGTGTATTTCAATCCCGTTTAGTGAGGATGCCTTTATAATTGGCTTCCTTCTCTTCGTAAATGGGACGATCATATACTCTATAGGTAAGGCATTTTGTGTTCTTTGTTAGGCAATCCTGGGTTTCAAGGTGTAGGGGAAAGCCCGTTTCAAACATTAACGGAACAGCCATATTGGGGGACATTCCATTAACAAATATATATTTCAACAACGTTCCTAGTGACTAACCAACGCAATTATATTACCAAGCCTCGTTATACCTAGCGGAACATAGTGCCGCAACATAGGTGCGCCAGGGAACTCTGTTTTGTGCCAACGCTTTGATCTCGTCCCATTTTCCAGCGTTTTCTGCGTACTTTATGACGATTCTGCTGCACGTGGTTTTCGGTCGCCCACGTGAACGTTTACCTTGGGGTTCCAATCCATGTCGATGTTTGTGCTCGGACGACGATGGGTGTGCCCTACCCAGGACCACTTCCTTAAGAGGATTTCGTGAGCGATTAGCTCGTTTCGCCTCTTTCAGTAGATTAGTATTGGAGATGGTCCGTGGTCAGAATATCCTTAGGATGCCCCCGGTGTTAACGAAATAATATACACAAAGATTTTTGCCTTGGCGCGGCCCTGCTGATTGTTCTTGCGGCCCGTTATTGGGTCGCGACCCCTACTTTGGGAAACGCTGCTATAAGTTAAACTGACTGCTTACTATATAAACCGATGCGCTAAATTATGTATACCTATACGTATACATGGAAAAAGATCACGCTAGTCGATTCTAGGTAAACTAAAAAATATCACGCACCTTAGGCAATACATGATACACTATTCGTATATATTAATTACCGTACGTTCTAGAACTAGAGAATTCTACCCCGTCTACTGCATGTCATTCCAAGAACATGGCGCCACGAGTTATATTTAAAAATTGCAATTTAATTTGCATCATGAATCAGTTCACCATAAATTATGATAATCCTTAGTAATTTGAAATATATCAAATAAAAATGAATAGCATACATTGAAACTGCATAAAATATTTATTAATTCCTAAAGTAACAAAATGATAACATTTGTTTCATTTGCCTCGCTTCGCCCTAACAACTTATGCCGTTTGAAGGTTAAGATGTGAGTAAACATAATTCTTAAAATATTCTATAAGGACGTCATTCTATGTGCATATACTGAATTGCATATATAAAACACCTAGTTGCTATTTTACTGCGTCAGAGTTGCAACTAAAATAAAAAATACCGATTATGCAAGTTATCAAAATTCATCGAAGGGAGATTACAAAAAATTGGATTGGAGTGCCGCTTCATAACCGATTTCCGTATCAGCAATGTTCAACGTTTCCAGTGAGCATGGTCCACCAATGCTGTCAGTTTGAGAGTCGTTCGGCGATGGGTTATTCAAAATTGGCAAACCAAGTATGATGCGAACTGGATCGGTGAGATGTGCGGCTGATTTGATTTGATTGAAGATGCCTTCGGCTTGATTAACCATCTTATTTATGTCCAGATGGCCAGAGAGATCGTTAATATGCTGTTTGAAAAATATTCATAGATAAGAAAACGCGTGACGCTTAAGGAAAAATAATTTACTTTTAAAATCTCTGTAAATCCGTAGTTATTCTCCATTAAAGTGGATTTTTCTGCTTCCAAGATGGAAACGCAGATCAAGAGGTGAAAATTTGGACAAGGCAAAGCAGTCCATAAAACTTCCCACAGTCGCATTACATCTTCCTCGCAGAGTTCCCTCTTGAACCAGACAAGTAACCATCGGAAACAGAAGAACATGTTACCAGAATCATGCCGGTCCAAGTAATTTGCCAGTTGTGGATTTACAAATGATAGTAGGATGTGGAGATTTTCTAGTTGTTCTTTCATACCGGCTTGATCAATATCGAAATTGGAACTCTATCAAATAAAAGATAGAATAATATATAATAAATTTATAAGTACGTCGATAATGTAGTTATCATAGCTAGAGGATCGAAAAGGTATGCAGGCTGTGGTACGGAAGCTTGAATGATTCATGAACAGAAAGGAATTGTCTGTAAACGTTGCGAAGACCAAGAGGATGGAGCGTAGCAGACCAGGTGGTTCGAAGGTGTGATCATTTGGGAAGAAAAAATTGATGGAGGGTGGTCGGACAGGGGATTAGAGAGGATGCTAAATGAAGGTATGCCAGTGGAAGAAATGCGTAGCATTAAATAGAAGGTAGAGGAGCAGAAGAGGCAGGGACAACACACATAATTCTAGCTATAAAGAGTGGCAGGTAATCTGGGGGGTCCCACAATTTGTTAAGAGCAAATCTCTTCTCGAATGGAGAGAAACGCTTAATAGCATGGGCAAGATGCTTATCCAAGGAAAGGAGAAGAAATACATGAATGCCAGAAGAATATGGAAAGTGTGTTATGTGCAATAGAGGGTGGGGCACGTGGGATTATTTGATGAGTAAATGTGAATGAATGGAGATGTTGGGAGGAACAGAAGTAAATGCCACAAGGATGCTTGGAGAGTGCTTGTTTGAAATAAGCAAAGGGATAGAATGGATACAGAGGGTGTTAGGGGAGAAGGAAAGGAGGCGTACAGTTTAGAGTATAAGGTATTCATGCATTTGAATATATGTACCTTGTTTTTTTAAGATAAGATTTTATATATTATATAAATGTTAATGTTTAGGAAGGAGAAGATGTATTTATGTACGAAAGACATGCCAATAAAGGTTTATATATAAACTTGTATAAGTAGTAGAGATGTCAAAAAAGTATCGATATTGATAAGTATCGATACCACGTGTCGATATTTATCGATACTTTAATTTTCAATACTTATCGATAATATCGAATTAGTCATTTTCGATACTTTCGGACATGCCCCTGTACTGAGGCCATCTGTTAACCAATTATCATGGTAATCGCACTCTGAACGTTAGATTCGACCTCACTGCTACGTTAATTTGAAAAATGGAAAAAAATCAAGATTAATTATTTCATTACTACATTCACATAAATACATGACAATATTATGGAATGGAATTTTCTACTAGTTCTTGTTTTCACTGATATTTATCAAATAAAAACAGAGAAATTGGATCACAAAACGAACATTTATAAATCAACATACGTATGCGTTTAAAATATATTTGTGCCTATTTTGTTTAAACTAACAATAATAAAACGACCGTCTTACTTAACCGGTTTGACAACAAAAAAATCGTTGTAGTCAACGAATTAGTCTAGAGAATGAGTGAGAATTCTTTCAGTTTTCATTAATTGTTTCAATGATATTTATCAATGAAAAAACAACCACAAGAAATTTTAATCGCATAACAGAAACAGCAAATTTCGATATTTAGACTTGCTAGATTTTGCAACCGTATGCAGCAGGAACTTGAACGTACGACTCACACGGAAAAAAAAAACAAGTAACCAAGCGTTTTAATCACACTTAACATGAACGACCACGACGACTAATTTAAGTTATTGAAGTCAGCGAATTGTGTGGGAAGATATGTGTGATTCTTTTGAGATTGAATAGGTTTTGATTTATTAAAAGTTAAGAACGGACAGCGATGAATGAGAAATCCGTTAAACGTAATGCACGAGATAATCTTGAGACATTTGGAAATTAATTCCCAAATTATGTTTGTTATACTATAATTTAAAATTGTTTAGTACTCATTCACAGAAATATTAATTTTGAAGAAAGTTATATTCCCTAAACTTTCTGATTTTATCAATTCGTCGCAATCAAAGGACTAAAAGTTGATAAATTACAAGTTTCGATACTTCGAAGTCGATTCCTAAATTTACTCAATTAGTAATTTTAAAATTATTAATTTTATTACTTAGGAATTACCGCGATATTTTTCATTCTCAAAATGTAACTCTCATGAAGTAACATCAGAAACATTGAGACGACAATATACTGAATGATAACTACTGTAACGAGTAAAAATTAATTAGAAAATACATTAACAGATGGCGCCAATGTGTATTTTTGATACCAATAAGTATCGATACTTTTCTTCGGTACTTGGGTATCAAAAGTATCGAAGTTTCAAAATCGATACCAAAAACTATCGATACTTCGTGCAAGGTTGACATCCCGAATAAGTAGACTTGCAGTAAAACTGAAGAACGAGCATAATTCGTTTCTCGATTTTATGCAGGATTTTCGTTTTTTTAGATGATCGTTATGTGAGAACCTATGTTATATGACTGTTCATAAAGCGAATAAAATCCTTAAACGCTCATTAAATGAAAATAATATCAAATGATAGGTCATCGTGGGACGTTTGAATTTTAAAGAGATCTGTGGTATACTTACAACTTTATCCATAAAACCAACAAAGCACCAAAACGCATCAACTTCATTATTCAACAAGTGTAAAATTGGCGAAAGGAGGTCGCTCATCCCTTGTACGTACCCCAAGTCAAAATTATACATAACATAGGTCATGAGAATCTCAGAGAGCGTTTGCAAATTCGGATTGTTATCGCCCGCATAGTACGACATATTTCGGTCAGTCCTATTGACGTCCTTTTCGATCAGACTCTTTCTCTCCCTATAATCAGCGAAGTTCTCCTCCTGCGTCTTTGTCATTGTCTTCCACTGTAACTTCATGCCGTAATATTCTTCCTGTTTCTGCTTTTGTATATGTTTTCTTTGTTCATGTGTGTAGTTCCATGGATAGTAATCGAGTAAATATTTCCATAATTCGCTTCGTATTGCTGGATGAACACCCTTAGATAAAAAAAAAATATCGGTATCAGCTAATTGCTGATGATAAACAGTGCAGAAGTAGATAAACGTACCCCTCTAAAAATATGCAATTTTGTGAATTCAATGTCTTCAACACGACCTTCATGATCTTGTAAACTTCGCCATTGACCGTCTGTGAGTGGTCCACCACGAGGGTAATCTTTCCTTGCAGGTAATTCTGGTTGGACTACTTCGTATTCCTCTGGTGGCGGAGCATGTGAACTTTCCAACTCACTCAAGCTTCGATTCAGAATGTCGTGGGTTTGTTCAGTGATAGGCCGTTCATTCGGGCCTGCATTTACTGTAAAAACATTACACGTCAATAATAAATTCTTCATACCATTAAAAATGTATTACCTATGTCTACAATTTTACTGAATGCTTGAAAAGTCGTCTCATACGGCTGTATATTTGTCATTAAATTCCACCAGGTTATTCTTGGTGAATCCCCAAACAAATCCAACTCTGCAAAGGACCTATCCAATTGTCTTGCAGTCTCCTGCTCCTCATTTAAACAAATGAACTTCAACTTATCTCTCTTTGTCGACACAGTTCTTATAAACTGCCTCAAATGATCCACCAACGCACTGCAATTTCCATGTTGAAAGAAAAAACTGCAGATTGTGTCACCAGAACCAGATGCAAGTTGTAATCTGTCGTTTTTCTTCGACACTTTGAACGTATGTATTTCCTTCAGGTTGATTTTGATGTACTTTGATTTCGATTTCAAACTTGTACTGGAGTGATTCTTAATTGTTTCTACTACAGCCCACTCTTGATCTTGGATGTCTGCATCGATTGTCTCAGTGTCATTAGGTTTCCACTCAATATATCTGCTCGTATTCGAATTCAAGTATTCGGTAATGTAGAGTGATCCAGTCTGACCAATGTAATTCATGTAAAAACTTTGCGTTTCCTTCAACAAAACGCCATCCTGGATGAACAGCTGCATGCATTCCTCTGCCGGTTCATCCATCGTTTCAAATTCAAGCTCTATCCTATATCACAATACTACACACAGAGAACAAAAACAATGACTCATTAGATGATTGTGTAATATTTGTTTACAGACATTGTAAGGGATATACACAAAAAAGAAATCACCACGTTTTGGCCAAATTCCCTGATTTTGGAAACTTGGATTGTATTTTAATGCGTAGACATGTTGTTTACATAATTAATAATAACAAAATATTGCACCATAATAATGGGAAACAAATTGCAACACAGTAGGCAGTTCTTACTGTTTTTCGCCTTTTGTGGTTAAATCTTGATGGTATTTATAATTGTCATTGAAGTGTACTTGCCAGTCTTATCGCGTTTCGAGGAGTTTACTTCTTTTATGCTGTTTACACCAGTTTCACTCAATTCATGCATCACTTTACGGGCTAGATGACGCAAACTTCTTTGACATATGTCATACTATTCTATGGCGTTGTAAGTTGCGTCTGAATCTTGAACTAAAAGCGACCACGTAGCGGTAAAATGCGAAACTAAAAAGTGAAATTCAAACTTTCTTCTAAAATATTTTCTAATTTGCATGTTACAGAATGCCCATTACGGATCGATTCATCATTAAATCTAGTTTGTTTTGATATACACATTTATGCTTAAATGTTGGATATTTATTGAGATATGTATCGTGCAAAAAACGTGTTTTTTAAAAAATCGAGTTTTAGTTTTTTCATTGTTTTCATATTTCCCGTATTGATAAGATTATAAATCATGCACCAATCGATTCAGCGTGAAAATATCTTCAAACGTATGAGACAGTTTCTCATTTTATTACTTAGAACCGATATTATAACTCATGAAAGTTGAGTCTAAGAACGGCGATGATTTGAGTGTTAAAAAATACTGAAATTACTTCTTCTAAAATTTCACTTTTATTTATATTTCTTCCTCCAATATATACAAATCATAAACTATTTGACTCAGAATGAAATTTAATACAGTTTGCTTCAACCGTTTTTTGGATAACTTGTTTAGAAATCATGTTATGTATCATTAAAGTTTACTCTAACAACGGTAACATTGCCGATCTGAAAAATAACTTGTTCTAATTATTCCATTTTTATTCATATTT
Organism: Weissflogia rhopalogaster; assembly: GCA_019419845.2. NCBI lineage: Eukaryota > Metazoa > Arthropoda > Insecta > Coleoptera > Staphylinidae > Weissflogia > Weissflogia rhopalogaster. The sequence goes on from WSZQ02112825.1 coordinate 17,995, forward strand.
CCCTTATTTCTAGAAGTATAATTCATGCCCCAATCGATTCAACGTGAAAATTTCTTTAAAGTCATGGGACAGTGTTTCATTCGATAACTTAGAACTGTCATAAAAGTCATAAAAGTTGAGGCTAATAACGGCGACATTGTCGCTGTCAGAAAAATGACTTGAAATTACTTCTTCGAAAGATCACACTTTTATTTTAAATTGTTGAAATTGAGTCAATTTATAAAGACATATCCAGAGGATTTTGGAAGCGCATAAACAATATATGTGTATTAGCGTTTATCGACACAAAATATACACATACAAGGCACGTTACATAGAATACACAGATACACTTATACATTACATACATACACACTTATACGTGAAATATAAAAACAAATGAATAACATAAAACTCGACATTTTTGGAAATCCCGTAAATGTGTATATAAAACGCATTTTGCCGCGACTGGTACCACGTAGCGGTAAAATGCGGAACTAAAACACGTGAAATTCAAACTTTGTTCTAAAATATTGTCCAATCTGCATGATATAGAATACCCATTCTGCTACAGATGGATTCCTCATTAAATATAGTTTACTTTGATATACATATTTATACCTAAATGTTGGATAATTATTAAGATATACATCATGTAAAAAAAGTTGAGTTTTGGGATTTTATTTTTATTTTTTCATATTTTCCATATTGCTAGGATTATAAATCATACACCAATCAATTCAGCGTTAAAATATCTTCAATCTCCTTGGACAATTTTTCATTTGATTACTTAGAACCGATTATAACTTACGAAATTTGTCAGTCAAATCATCGCCGTTATTAGACTCAACTTTCATGTGTTATAATATCGGTTCTAAGTAATCAAATGAAAAACTGTCTCTGAAGTTTGAAGATATTTTAATGCTGAATCGATTAGTAATTTATAATTATAGTGATTTATAATCCTAGCAATATGGGAAATATGAAAAAAATGAAAAAACCGAAAACTTTACTTTTTCTGGAATATGTTATTTACACGATGTATATATCAACAATTATCCAAAATTTAAGCATAAATGTGTATATTAAAATAAATTATAGTTAATGAGGAATCGATCGTACAAGAATGGGCAGTCTATAACATCCAGATAAGAAAATATGTTAGAACTAAGTTTGAATTTCAAGTTTTAGTTCCACATTTTTCCGCTACGTGGTACCGGTCGAGGACGGTCCTCTTAGGACAGGTGCATTGTGAATAGACAACTCGCAATACTTCAATACTTTCTTATTAGATATCCCTAATTGTAAGTGTTTTTGAAATAATTGTACACATCTTTCAAGTACGTTTTTTTATTAGAAAGACCTAATAATTCCAATAAAATTATACGTGAATAACAAACATTTACGATCCTTCAAAAGGCAAAATTGAACTAGTTTTGCTAGTCTTCTGTTGAGTCTGAACAGAAACGTTTGATGTCTCCAATGGTGGTTCTGTAATAGTTAGAGCGGCATTATCCAACAGGCCTTTGTCAATAAGATAAGCAGGAGGGGTAATTTCATAATGTTCCTGTAGCCATAAACAATATCCCTCGGTAGTTCTACAATTAATGATATGAAAACTCAGTATAAAAGCAACATAAACCGAGATACGGAGATAGAATAAAACTAACTTTAATGTTTCGATGTCTTCCCAAACAACCGCCATAGTTGCGAGTTTTTCGGGCACACGCTTATTTTCCAGCCATTTAGACACGTCTGAATCCTGAGTGGTTCCCGATCTCATTTCTGGGGGTAACATTGTACCGAAAGCGAAGTTCGCTTCTCGATTTCTCACTGCAGTTTTATCACGAAACAGTTGCCTGTATAATTGTGTAGATACTGATAGCTAAAATTGATAAGAGTTTGAGCGATCCTGTTCACAGAGGGCACCACGAATAGTGATTTATCCTTTAGAAGATCCTTATTGTTACAGTTTTTTATTAAGTGCAATTTGCTAAATGAGTGCAGGGAAAATTAGTGGCCAAAGAGAAGCTATTGCCTTATATATAGACCCGGTGAGTGGGCAAAATGCCAAACATGATTTTTTTGAAAAAAAAGTCCCTCAAATAAACGATTTTTTAAAAAATCCCAGGTCCATATGCGGCGTTCATGACGCAAATTGTATTAAAAATTACCTCCGGAGTATGACGTGCTTTAGCAACACTTTCTGGTACTGCATTCAATTCTTGTACTTTTAATTTTAAGGAATCTGCGGCATGACATGAGAAACCAATTTCAAACAATTCCGTGATTCCTTTGACGTCTATATTGGTTTTCATTTCACCACTAAGTCCATTCATCCATTCCACAAAGTCCTTAGCTATCTACAAAAGTATCTTTTTAATCATTATTTTCAACGGAGTGGATCATTTGCTAGATGCACTTTGCTAAAAACGACTTTGATTTAAAATTTTAGGTCCCAAGTTCGATTCTCGGTGGATGTAGAGCCAAATTAATCTTAACAATAGCAATAGCCTTTAATATGTCTAAATATATTGAAAATAAATTGAATAGAGATAAAGATCATAGTAATCGGCAAAATCAAAGAACAACAAACTCTCAATGAGCAGATGAAAACTTTAGTATTTATGGAATGAGTTGACCAGAGAGCCTGAAATGAAAGGGAAATATATTTGAGAAAGACGAGCTTTCAGTTTAGGTATACTGGTGTATGGAAGGAGCATATGATGCGGGTACAAGGAAGCGCCAGGTGTGTGGGGGAGAGTGAGGTATAAATGGGGTGTTGGGTGGGAACTGGGATTGTTGTGAGGATGTGAGATGCATGCGTGAGGCCCATTTTGATGAATCGGTGTGAAAGTATGTGAGTTGAATGAATGGGGGGAGCTAGAGCGAGAGCAGGTCTGCTTCCTGAAGAGCTTGATGGAGTTGGAGAAATCGACTCCGGCGTACGTGGTTTTACACGAAGCGGGCAGAAAGAGCGTGAAATGAGAAGTGGTTGCAAGAGTGGTGAGGAACGAGGAGAGATTGGCGCGAATGGGAAATGAAAGATTGGTTAAGAATGTGTGGGAGTGGTGTTGCAGCGGGGGGTCCTGGGAGTGGATGGAAGAAGAATGAGGAAGTGGTGCTATCGATGGTGGTGGTTGAAAAGATGTGAGCGGAGCAGATGTCTGTAGTGGAAGAGGTGAGGACGAGAGGGATGGCATCCAAGGAACAAGTAAGGCACCTATAATCCAGTGTACGAAAGGATACAGGTTATCGGGAGGCCCTGATACTTTGGAGATAAGGGTAGAAGAAGTGGTAGAGAGAAATCATTGCTGACTAAGGCTAGGTGTGGATCACAGGAGAGGGAGAGAGAGAGAGAGAGGAAGGTCTGGATAGGGTAGGAACACACAAAATCTGTATGTATTAGACCCATGGGAGCACCTGGCAGGGGTCTGTGTAACTATGTAAGACTGTAATGATTACCACGAGGTGAGGGCGAGAAGGATGGAATCCAAGGAACAAGTAAAGCACCTATAACCCAGTGTACGAAAGGATACAGGTTATCGGGAGGCCCTGATACTTTGGAGATAAGGGTAGAAGAAGTGGTAGAGAGAAATCATTGCTGACTAGGGCTAGGTGTGGATCACAGGAGAGGGAGAGAGAGAGAGAGGAAGGTCTGGATCGGGTAGGAATACACAAAATCGGTATGTATTAGACCCATGGGAGCACCTGGCAGGGGTCTGTGTAAATATGTAAGACTGTAATGGTTACCACGAAGACTGGAATGCCAAAAAAGGTTATGCATATAATATAGCATTTATTACCTGTCCTGTAATGGCATCGCATTTATCTGCCAATGGTAAACCATCCCAAGTAACAGGAGGGCGAGGTCTCCAACGACTTGCATCTTCTGGCGACTTCTTTAAAAACTTAGAGTACATTGTCTCATTTTCGTAGTCTTGCATTGGTCTAAAAAATACGTAATGCATACTTTCCTAGCATAACAATTATTTTTTCGATAACACATACGTTTTATGAAGTTCTTTGCGAAAATCAACGTATTTATGAGGTTTTGGGACAATTTCTAAAGATGGCGGCCTAGGACCACGAAGTTTTGCTTCCAAACGGCGTTTGAAATCATTCATTGATGTATCTAAATCATTTGGTAATTGCCACGGATACACTGCATATGCCATTCGCGTATCCGGTCTTTTTTCTTTGCCTGCATGTTTTTTCATTTGTTCTTCTAAAATAATACCTTCAAAATCGATGATCGGATCATGCGGCTTAATTTCGTATATTTGCGATAGTCTATCAATTAGTCGTGGATCGTGCAGAGTACTCAGAAGGACTTCTTTTCGTTTATGCATTGGCTAAAAAAGGAAAAAAAAAGATTAAATACATAAAAGTGAAAAGTTTAATCCAGTGCAATGTACATACAACAGCACTGTATGTATCCATAATGCGGAAGATTTTCTGCCAATAGTAACGAGATCTCCTGTCGACATTTAGAGGATCAGCCAATTTTGCAGCGGGTTTTTCAAATTCGTGAATAATTTCTTGTACTACTGGGTCGTCCATTTTGAATGCTTTTTTAATTGCGGCAATATCTAATGTAAAAACACAAATATAATTGAGAAAATGTCAGAACTGGGAGCAGAGCTTCGCACTGACGATGCAATGCAATATTTTGTAATGTTTTATCAATAGCTGTGGCCATAGCAACTGTGTAATGGAATTTCATAATAAGAATTGCGCAGTTTTTTCGGCATTTGTCATAAGGCCTTCTTCAATTTGCATTTATCTGGCGCCGCCTCCGTTGTAGCCGTAAGTCCTCGAATGAATGCTATTTGTGTACATGACGGCCGTGAGTTGAATTTAATGCGTGCATTTCGTATAAAATGCGCTACAAGCCGGTGGCATAACACTGAATGCGGTACGACGTGGTGGCGGCAATGGTAGCGGTGGCATTTCTTGAGCATGTGCGCGTCCCGCACACGGATAAGCATTCTTCATTCGTTGCGCGCATTACGCCGCCGCCGTCGTTTACCATGATGTTTGTCTACTTAGGCGCTCGCGAGAATGTTCTATATTTATTAAGCGGCAGCGAGTTTAATAAAAATATTTTGTCATCGTAAAACAAGCGCACGACCTCGCGACACCGACACACCAGCGAAATGCCGCCTTCACAATGAAGATAAATAGCTTGGGCTTATATCACATACGAGCTTTACAGCATTTTGATTTGCGAATTAAACCGAAATTAAAAATATGGAAAAACCATGTTACCTTATTAAAAGGATCGAGATTAAAACTAATTTGTCCTTAAATTTATCACGTAACATTGCGATTATGTTGTTTTCATATAACCGACTCTTCACACACAGCTCGAAGCGTATCGTCATTGCAATAAATTACATGTAACTATATGGAGCACTGTGCAAATCAAGAACGAGCTATGGCATTCGCCGAAGCAATTAAAAATTCTCCACAACATCGCACCGATACTTAAAATTAATCACCTAAACCCAAGGAAAGAGTGGCGTTGTTGACATTTCATCTCGATAACATGTAAATAAACGATAATCATCGCTTCGCTCGCTAGTGCTCCGAATAAACAAGTGAAAAAAACCTGCAAACCTGGGCTACAATCGCGGGAGCAATTAATCACTACCTGTATGAATATAAAAGCGAAGCGATTTCGGTATGCAAGGACCCTTACTCCTAGTGAAACCTACCTTATACGGAAAGTAACGCGACCAACCATTTTGTTGGTTTTTCACAGATTTCCGCATATCACAAGCGAATGGTTCACAACAGTGGGAAAATTACTTGTTGGAAGTTAGGGGGTGACGGGGGTGGGAGGGGGCAAAAAAGCCAAAAACTGAATTTTCCTCGGGACGCGATGCGATAAAATTAACAAAATTAGCAAAAACACAAAACATTCCTGGCCCCCTTTCGCCATATTTCTGCGTTAGACAGATTGATGAAAATAACTTACAAGGCTTAGAACGACGGAAAATCCTGTTAACACAAATTATTTCTATACATGTATGTTGTGGATTAGAGTCCGGATTCTCTGTATGCATTATTTCTGAGTCTTTCAACTTCGAAATGCAACACTAGAGCGGGGTACCTTAACGTGGGAGGTACCTTAACCTGGGAAAAAAAGTAGCAATAGCATAGCTAGTTTAAAAAAATTATACCAATTTAGAATCGTCTTGAAACAGTCGCCGAAAACTCCTGTCAAACCCCTTTCTTTTAGTATCGCCACAATGTATTCCTTATGAGAATAACTGAATTTTCATTTGCATGTTTTCCATAGTGTAGCAAGAGCTATCTTCAATTTCCTAACACCAATGAATTTGTCTTTCAATTTGCAATAAACGATGTTAATTTCATTAGAGTAATACATAAGGTTCAATAATTACAACTTTCCAATGTAATTCCCCATTTAAAAAGTTGAGCTAGCCCAATTATTTTGTTGTGCTAGGATAACAGCGGTCAAATAAAGTTCCCACCATTTTATACAAGGCATTTTACCCATAACAATATTTTTTAAAAATACATGTTTCACCAACTTCGACTCTCCCTCTTTCTTCCATTGAAGAAGAAAAGCTATTAAAGAATATTTTAATTAGGCAGTACTCAGAGGCGTGCGTTGAGTTATAGATGATTTCGGTATTTTTACGACCTGAGTTGCCAAGGGTTGCCGTACACTTCTTCAAATTAATGTGCAATGTGAACTTCAGTACCTCGAAAGTTTTAACCGCTTCTTAAATGCTCTTCCATCTAATATCCAACATCTAAACAACGCAGATAAAAATCTCATACACGAGTAAACATCTTTCAAAGGATTAACAAAGAAACAACGTAAATAATTTTACATCAACCGGTTAGAAAAACAACTTTAACTTATTTAAATGCTGTGCGAAAGTTGTCAAGTCGCGTGAGAAAAGCGCTTTGGATTTATAAAAATCAAACACGTACGCAACATAGAAATAGGAAAAGTTTTACTTCCCGACGCGACGCGCCGAGGCGTTCAGACGTATCGTAAATCACAATTTACGTACCTCGTGAATGGCATCAAGTTGTGGGGAAAGGAATTTTTCCGCGGCGAAATTGTTCCGGCATTCTTAACTTTCATGCGTTTTTTCGTCGGCTTTTATTTGTGTATACCCAACAACAAAAAGATTTCTGAAACGCAGAAGTTGTTTGGAGTTTGTTAAAACAAATTGAAGAGGGTTAAAATCAACTGTGACTGGATAATGCACTCTCTGGAAAGTTTTTGATGGAACATTTAGAGTGTAATTATTCTTAATCAGGGATTTACTAAAAAACGCACTAGAAACTTCCGCTAGTTGGTGGAAAATAATTAATTAAGCAGCAAATTGTATTCAAATGTTCTAAACAAAGTTTACCTCTAAATGTCTGGCAAAGTACATGGGCCAACAGAACTATTAAACATGGATCACATATTGGTTGTCGATGTAGTTGCCTCGTATGTGTGCCTGCTCGTGTGTATGTGCGGTTGTGTGAACGAGTATACGTAGTGCAGGAAGAGGTTTTGATATAAGAACCTCCTTATCGTTGGCGAACAGACTCGGGCGTTAAGTTGCAGCGTGAATCTTCGTGTGCCATCTCGCCGCAAACGCGCCCAGGCTTTGCACAACCAGCCCTAGGAGACACCACACACTCGCCGAAGCTTCCTAATACCTTTACAATACGTGCATCGCGTTTGTAGCTGTAGTTAAACAAGTTGCCGAAACCGAAGTTGGCGATGTGATGATGGAATATCAACATTGGAATTTCGTAGCAGTAGATTTTCAGTGACTTGACCAGCGCATTTATTCCCGATTCCATTCATCAACTTTTCGTGGCATGAGAGATCTTGATACTGCATAATAACTTGGGAGTCCTTCCGGCGCCAAGTAATAACTACCACCCCTTAGCATTACCAGGCACCGGCGTCGTGCCGTCTATGGCGGATGGTGCAGGGACCGTTCGGAAAAGTCACTTGCCATCCCTTCGCGGAGAAGGGTGCAACTGCCTGTTATTACAGCCACCAGGCGGAGGCTGCTCCGCACGGTTTTGCCCTATGATTAGACAGATTTATTCCGGGGATTTCCGGCTAGTGTCAAAAGGAAGTTCAACTGTGACGCGCCGCTGTTCCTCTTCCACCAGCCGAGCTAGAATTAAATACGCGACGATGAGGCGCGAGTGGACGTGATGCAGTCGGCTGTCCTCTAATGAGATTCCGCTTTTGCCACCTTACATACCTCACCCCACCACATCCGCCGATCGTTCCATCTTGAATCTGACGAGTATTGTGCAGCTGCGTATAGATGCGAAAATTTGTTTGCAGTTAAACCACGACGCAGACAGTCAGGCGAGTAAGTGTCACATTTCGCAGCATTCGCTTGCTTTAACAAGCAAGGTTATGCACCTTCGTATAACCTTAAACAAGCGTGTTGCACTTAAAACTTTACGCTGGCACTTTGTAAACTAAGATATGACGCATTGTTGCTTGTCTGGCTTTTGTAGTACGCTCGTATAACAATCGCATGTTTGCGTAATAAACGCTCCGTCGAGTGGCTCGAATATCATTCACAAGAAGTATTCAAATGTAATTACAGCCGACATTTATTAGTTTCGCCATTCAATTATAAAGCTCGCTGAAAGCGGCTTTTAATAACTGTCGTTGCCGCCGCTTATTGCTGCCGGTTTTTGATTCTTTCAAGCGCTAATTACTGTCATTCGTAATGTCACCATTGTTCGAGGGACCTCGACGGGCGTGTTCACAGCTTAGTAACGCCGGAGTGAATTCTGGACATTGACGATAAGAGCAGCCACTCAGGGTAATTGTTAACATTTTTATCAGTAACCCGCAAGGATTTCCAAAACGACTCGGGCGCGTGCATGTAGAGGCTAATGACATTGTGTATTGCTATTTCTGACGATCCTACGATAGCGCAAGCCTCATATGAGAAATTGTTCGCTTTCTCCGGACGAGCGCTCGTGCCGCGGATGTGTAATACAAGAGTGGAGCTAGATAAATTGACGACGTTTTGTTATAAACGCGAGATGGGACGGGAAGTCACAATCCCGTCGTTTTATGACGGAAATGCACAAAAAAAATGTTTCAATCCAGCTCAATGTCACTCTCGTTTGGTTTAAAAAATATTTTCTGTTACTATTCTATTCTAAATACATCCAACTATGTTTATTTTATTTATACTCACAAGAAATAAATATGTTTCTGATGTTGTTTAGTAATATTAGACATTGTTATAATATTAGATATTGTTATGGGATGCGTGCATTTTTTGTGGATCGGAGTCCGGATATAATATATGGATTTATTTCTAGGTTTCGCAACTTAAAAAAGTAACCACTTGACTGGGGTACCTTAGCGAGAGGTTAATGCGAATGTCGAAACTCTAACCCAACCAAACTCTGTCAAGTTATGCTCAAGACTGAATATATTTCCCAAAAACCAAAAACAAGTTTACAAGATTTCCTGCTCTATACAATTCCAGCATGGGCATGGGGAGATGAACTACCATTCGTGTGCATATCGCATCTGCGCATTAACTTGAACAGATTCACATAAATACAAAAAATCATTGCAGGTGATATCTGACTTTAATACATTTTCTTATAAACAATTATAAACTAAACATTACCATGATGCCATTAAGCTCTTGACTTTTCCCTAGAATTGAATATAAAAAAGCATAGACCTATACGAAACATCGATATTTAAACGACAACCTATCCTTACACAGCTGCATAAACTTTAAGCACACGTTTGTCCTAAACAGACATCCAAATGAACAGACACACTACGTTAATATTTCGGTAAATAACCCTTTGGAATCATGTGTTTCCACACTACGCAGTAATAAATATTCTGAACAATCTGGTGCAATAGTGGAATAAAAATAATCTAAACTTCAAAATCATACATTCCTTGATTATACAAGCCAGTGTTGCAAGTCAGTGTTGGGGTAAAATATATGATGAAAATAGAAAGGTCCACTCCGGGCTATATTTTGCTACAGGAGACTGGGAGAAGGCCGTTAGGAGAGAGGACTATGGGGAAAGGAGCAAGATATAAGGAGAAGCCAGACTAGATACCTGGAGATTAATAAAAATTCTATGGGTAGATGCGCGAGGAGAGGGAAACAAATGGCTGGAGCGGAGGAAGGTGGCGTATAAACGGTTCTTTCAGGAACTTGTGAGAGTTAGAGTAGGGAGGTGAAGCTCCAGGAACGCCAAAATATAACTATGGAAAGTTCCTACAACATTGGGTTTCACGAACTATAAATAAGTGATCGGATGGAGGCGTGAGTACATAAATTACAGGACTATGACTCCAAAAAATATGCAAATATTAACAAGGGCATGTTGTAGGTCAAAGAAACGAGGAAGAAAGATATGGATGGGAGTAGAGTACAGAAAATGGGGTCTTTGCAACACTTATGGAAAGATGAGTTAGAAAATGGGGCAATTTACACGGAAAGGTGGCTATTGGAATGGGGGTTGAAAATGACGAAGAGAGCAATTGCAGAGAAAAGAATGAAGAGACGAGAAGAGGTGGTGGTTTGAGAGCATTGCAGGCGACTCATTGGTTTTACGTTTTTTTTTTCTGACTATGGACCACGTGAAATAGTTTATTATAGATTATGTTTCTCTTTTCTTTCTGCTCTTCCAGTACCCCTTCATTCTTTCTCCATGTTGTTTTTTCCTTCTTCTGTCCATTTTGCTTTTGTTTAGAGAAATTTTTATCATGCGCTATTTAAAATTAGGGTAGGGTTGGGGGGGGGGGGGGTATTTGGAATTAGGGTTGGGGAATAACCATTCTATGGTTAAAACTAAGATTGTAAGTCCCAGAGTGTTGGTTCAACCGCTCCTAACATGGAGACAGTCGATATGTGCTGCTGTTCTACTATTTGCTACTCTACTACTATGAATCAGACGCAACTCTCAAGTTTGGTCAGCCCCGGGTATTTAATTTCCCCGGAGGTACCTGATGGAGGACTAGAAACGCCTCAGGGTGATTTTTAGATTAATTATTTGTATTTATTTATATTTATATTATGAGTGTTCATTTGCATGAATTTCTTAAATCAATGTAAGCATAATAGAATATAAAAGTCTGTTGTAGCTAAAGTGTTCGACCGAAATGACGTACAACTACTAGTAATATTTAAAAAATCGTGTAATCAATTTGACAAGAGATCAGTTCTTGGAAATTGAAATGTTAATAGTCTTCAATTTGAACATGGGTTGAACAATCCATCGTGATTTTCCCACAATCTTGGACCAGCTCGTTAGTATTACCTTGAGATTTAGTATAACAAGGTGCAACAGTTTGACGGGTGGCCTCGAATTGATAAAAAAATAGTTTGTGTACAATGTAATATTCCAACTAAGGGGCGGTTCTGGTAGGATTTTCCTGTGGAAGAGAAGTAACCTATGACGAATGGGTCACCAAGTGACCCATTTATTAATGTTAAATATACGCCTTTGGTTAAGAAATGACTCATGTGCCAGCCCTTAGCTTTTAGTTGATTTTCACTCACATTTTGGTTTACAGAAGTTGATAGATATCAGTTTTAGTGGTATATTTCTGGAGTTTTATTTCTGACAACATTAAATTACTCTTGTGTGTTACATGAATAGCCAAATAAGGGGTGTTCTAGCCCACTTTTATATGGGAATTAACATAGACCTCGTGTTAGTTGATTGGAGTGGGGGGTCGAAAATGAGGTTGGTCGAAATGTCAAATTCAAATCTCCCACCTAAACCCACCAACCAATCAGAAGAGAGATGACTGTGGCCACGTGACAATCGATTCGACATACTACAACTTTACCCCTCCACTCCAATCAACTAACACGAGGCCTATGTTAATTCCCACATAAAAGTGGGCTAGAACGCCGCTTATTTGGCTACTTACATGTCCGCTTTATCACCCGAAAGGTCTGAATAAACTACACTTTTACAAATTATGAGACCACTTTATATGATGATCAATTGTAAAATTACTTTTCAGTTAAATTCAAGGAAGCTTATTTTCGTTACAAAATAAAAAAGATACAAAATATGAAAGTAGTTTTCAAAAATCGTTTAAAATCAATTAAAATCAAATGTCAGATCAGAAGATGGTGTTCCAGCAACTCGTAGAGTCAAAGTTGAACATAATATAACGTAATACTGACATGAGTGTTCACCGAGATAGTGTGCACCTAGGTTCTTTTCAACTACCGCCCACCCCACGGCCACAACCCGACGGCAATCTAGACGTTCCTTAAAACCTCGAAATGCGCCCTAAACCAAAACACGACGACGACAAAAACGATACCGTTCCGGAATGGTCCTTGCAGCCTGCCGGGTGCGGACGCACAAACCTCCTTTTCTTCCGCACCGACTCCCCCGCGCCGCGATGCCCGACCGACGTCCTTTTTAACGCGCTTAGCTTCTTACACCGCGCCGTGTCGTCTTCCTTCTTACCATCCTTTGCGCCGTTTTTGGCGTCTTTGTGCGTCGCGGCCTTTATACGTTTACCTTCGCTCCCACCACGGCCATCTTCTCACATTTCACATAATCGCATACAAACCTGTGAAACGTACATCATCCACATGCGCATCGTGCGACCGGCTCAAGGAGACAACGTTGACAACAGAACGTGGCTCGCCACAAAAAAAGGAGCGGCACGGCGATCCTGCGGGGTGGGTGTGCAAACGGTCGCGTCACGTATAGCCACAAAGAGCTGGAAAAACATCGAAGCCCATAACCGAAGGACCGTAACGACAGCGCCGAGGCACGGAAAAAAATCAACGGCGCATAGAAAAGCGTGTATACAATGGCGCGAAATAATATTTTCGGCGATAAAGTCGCGACTTGCGGGCGCATTTTAGCAACAATTCCTATTGCTGGCCTGCTTTCATTCCTGCTATTGCGTGCATTGCGCGCTGAGCATCTCGGCGGTGGTGGTTGTAGCACTGGTGGTAGCAGTGGCGGCGTCATTCTCATTCGCCGCATCCTCATACGCTTCTTCCTGCTGGCTCACAGTCGACACGCGGTGCCCGCTCACGGCCCACAGCAGGATGAATGGAAATGAAAAGTATGAAAAGACGGAATACAGTCATCAGGCAGCGCTTCGCATGGCTGCCACCGCCCAGGCAGGACACGGCACTGAACCCACCGCCTCCCGGATTAAAATCCTCAATGCAACAATGCCATTTTTGCGTTTACTTCCATGAGCATCACGGGAAAATGCCAATGTGTATTATCTAACATTTTTTACGGCTCTAAATAATTTGACTTTTTTCCTATCTGTTGATAGAAATGTAGATATTATAATGTTGTAATAAATTATTTGCTAATTTAATAACTATATTAATGTAGTTCAAAATTTATTTTACCATGGTACATTATATAATGTCAAGATAAGAATGATTAAAAATTGTAATCGTAAATGCAGGTAATATATATTTAATATAACATTATTGTAATTTCACAAACAGTTGCTGTACGTTTGGTATCACTTTTAACAAGCTAATATCTCAAGCATGTAATCACGAAAATATCCAATTATTTGCTGATGAATGTGTGCCATTCTTTGTCAAAAATTACGAACTTGCTACGCTCACATCGCCATTATCTACAACTTGTTGTCGAAAGGAAAGTATGCGAAGAACGTCGCCGTCTTCTATCCATGGCGCCGGTTTTTGTGTGGCTATCCCCTTGGAGCATGTATAAAACGTGATATACGGTTTAAAAACGAGGATAATATCAGGCATAGTAAGGCGTAGTAAATTTTAATTTGATATAACGAATCGAAAATGCACGAAACCTTGAGACGGCAGCGGGATGGGCGGTCGGTGTATAACAACGGGTGTAAGCGTGGCAAAACGTACAATGCGGCGTCTAGTTAGACGACGTCGGCGGTAGCGGCATGGCGCGGCGGCGGCACCATTCTCGGCACTCTCCTGTTCACTGATATACATCAACTTCAGATCTCACTACGGCGCGGCGGCGAGTTGGCTGCGGCGGCGGCAAGCACCTATCTTCAGCTTAACGCCGGCGTGCCGTGGAATTTGATCAAAAGTGCGCCAAGGTAATATTGCATTCTTAGCGTCATGAATGATTTGTGTTCAGTATTAATGGAATAAAATGCTAAAGAGCGCGCGTCTCCTCGGAGTTCCAGCAAGTTGCTACCAGTCGTCGCATAAAATTTAATGAAATGCCCGAGATGTACTTTTTTAATTGTTGGCGTGTTCCGGCAATTATACGGTTTTGATTTTAATATAATTGCATCAGAACGATGATGGGAAAAAGGATCAGAAAGTGGACGTTTACGGTTCAATAATTTACTATGACAGTTGTGAGGAAGAAAGTTTGCCTCTCTAAATAAAGCAAAGAATTAAACGTGAGGAAAGCTGGATACAAGCGCAGGTTTTCAGCATGGGAAAGTCGTGGAAAACATTCGAAAAGCATCGCCGTGTGCGAGCGAACGGAATAATTCCGGCGACAGCTGGATATTTCATAGTGTGGCTGGGTCTTTCGCAATTTCAACCAGCGCCTCCACCTCAATGTGATTAAAAGTGTATTTAAAATTGCACAACAATTTAATTTGTTTTAGTAAAATTTTGACTTGGGATTTCGCCACCATTTTTCAACACTATATTGTTGCATTTATAAATATTGTATAGTTTACTGGACCTTCATTTTTAAAATAAATATGCTCGCTGAGTCATTCTCATAAGAAAATACTAACAAGCAAAAGATTAAAGAATCAAACAAAAATCAAAACAATCAAGACATTAATAAGACCAATGATGTTATATGCAGCTGAAACAATGACACTAACTAAACTACAAAAGGAAGAAATAAGTAGATTTGAAAGAAAAATAATAAGATATATAACTGAACAAATTACCACAAATGGGATCAAAAGAAGAAAGACAAATAAAGAAGTAGAAGAAGAGCTAACTGAAGACACAATTATTAAAAGATTAAAATACCAAAGAATAAGATGGCTTGGTCACATATAGAGGAAAAATGACACCGAAACTGTCAAACTAATGATGGAATGGCGACCCACCAGTAGACGAAGAAGAGGTAGACCCAAGTCTGCATGGTTAAGCGAGGTAGAAAAAGACGTTGAAGCGATGGGAATAACTAATTGGAAAAGAAAAAAAAAAAAAAAAAAACAGTAATGGAAAGCTCTAACACGATAACTAAAGTAAGAAATGAAGAAAATGGGGATTGATCACCCCTATATTAATATGATCAGCAAGCCTCACATTGAGGTATTCGTATTTGGATGAAGGAGTCCCGGTGATAAGCGCAAATGTGGATGTGCGACGTGCAACGATAACTTAAGTTCGTTATGTAGAGAGACTCCCATTTAGAATAATGGCTCGGAGAAGGAAAATGCTATGAAAAATATCCAACCTAAAGAATGTATAACGTCAATAGCTATAGCAAATGTCATTAGACCACCCATGCTTATAATTTCCGCTATATAAACTAATTCCATTTCTTTCACACAAATTTGTCGTTGAAAAAGTATGGTAAACAATTCGCATTGCAGATTATTCACTCGTATGGCTTGAACCGATGCAATTTATCACACTCGGGAATAATTACTAGTATTTCATGCTCGTTGTACGATATACTATATTGTTCTTTTATATTTTTTACATTTATATAGCATTTCAACGTCAACCTGGAACATTAATTGATAATTATGTAATTGATTTTGTACTTTATGGAATTCTTCTGGAGCCAGTAAATTCGCGGTAAAATCGCCGCTACCAAGTTAACACACAGCTGGTAAAAATCACCGCTAATGCCAAAATATGTGAATGAAAATTTATCCATAAAAGGCAAAAATAGACGTCAAATGAAAGCGTAGACGTTGCCCGACAATCTCGTGCCAAATGCACAAGCTGATGCAAATTAAAGCAATGATATTCATATAATACAACTCATTGCTCAACATTTTCTCAGCATGCGTCTCATTAGTTCTCAAATCGTTGGCGTTGGTGATTGAAATTGTCTGCTAATTAGTTGCCATGGATTCCTTTAGAATGATTGACACTCTGAGAGGACAGAAGAAGTTGCTCTTTGGAGGGGACAGCGTGAAATTATGGAGAAGCTATGGAAATGTGTGTCCTATCAAAAATAAAATAACTAAACGAAATAAAGATAGAAATCAATGATTATACTCGAGGTATTTCCCACAGAATTGCTTTTTAATATTTTAATCAGTTAATAACGGACAATTCAGTCATTCATTCGCAATCGTAAATACAAACATATAAAGATGTACCCTTATATTTCACGCATGCCTTTGTTCGAATATGAGTCATTTACTAAATCATCGTAATATGAGCAAATATATTTATTTAGCGATGTGTTTACACTCGGTGATTTTTCTAGTGGTGAATTTACTCGCGGTGATTTAGTTAGTGTTGATGTTGCGAACGGCTTGGCAATTTTGAGCCTTTTTATGTATGACCCCAAGTTGTTTAGTCTATTCCTAAGTTTATATATTATTTCTGTAAAGTGGAGGGTTTCGTCACACTTCAATAATCTCTGGACCATTAAAAATGAAATATACGAATACGATAAACTCAAAATGCCCAAAGAGTGTAGTGTTTTACGCGACGGGCTGGCGCCTTGTATACGGCTGGGTTTTGTCACCCATTCGGGTGGTTCATGTGCAAGTGTACCATTTGCTTGGCGACTATATCTGCTCGCCTAGATACATCCAGAGATCGGACACACCCGCAGAGAGAGAGAGGGAGAGAGAGTCACCGCAGGACAGGGTGTATCTGCATGCATGTATAGCAATGCATTGGTGAGGCCGGAATCAGCCTCACCACATAGATATAAGAGTATTATAAAGGAAGTGGTCAAGGTTTCTCTTCTCATCTTTACCTTCCCAAACGCGCAACACATGCGGCTGGTAGCTGTCGGCCTGATTTCTTCATTTCACTGGTCGCTTAAGGACGGTATGTGGGCCCAGTGCGTGCACCGCGCTATCAACCAGGGCCGCCGACGTTGGTTCGCGACAGGTGAATTTACCGCAGTGAAATCCACAACGGTGATTTTTCGTAAATATATATATGATGAAAAATAGGTGTGAATGGGTCCTCTATAAAATACAGTATCATTTCAAAAGTTTATATACCGCATTTAAAAACGCCTATTCGTATTTCCGGATCTTCAAAAAATCACCACAGCAAAAAGAAATGATAGGTAGATAGATAGATACCTTTATTGGTATTCTGTTCCCCATATTTTCATACATCCCCATTATACAATATCCTTCCTTACTTAATTAACATTATCACTCTTAATAAATAAAACAAAGAAATGACTCGTATTTGATAAAAGCATGAGTGAAATTAAATAAAGAAAATAAAGAAACAGGGAAATAGAGTAGAAATTTCATGCAATAGTAAAAATGAATACAAAAAAAAATAATGAAACATAGGTAGTGAAACATATTTTTTAAAAATCTGTAACGAATACTTCAAATGAAATCATTGTTTTCTACTGTTTGTTTCTACATTTCCCTAGTTTTGAATGACCGCTCATTTCGAGCCATTTTCCCCCTAATTTCTCGCTCTTTAAAATAAAGAGTGCTCCTCAACGAGCAACGTCTTCTGACCTCTATAAGTTTCAATCATTGTTAAGGAACCCCTCGCATTTAAATAGCATACAAGTTCAATCAACAACGGTTTGATTACTATTGAGACACATGCACAAATATGCAGAGAAAATGCTGAGCAATTAACTATTTAACGCTTATTGTTAGATCGGTGAAAATTACGGGCACCAGAATATTCTGTATATGTTCTCATATTCTACACCTGATTTGTTTTCATTGCTGTAATACGATAATGTCATATGAATCTGATTTCTTTAACTTGTATAGTCATGTGTTCCGAGGACTGGGCTTGTCAAAAAAAAAATGGGGAAATACGAGTCTCCGGGGTTCAGGGTTTTGTAAATCTGCGGGTTTATTCTGTTACGGTTTTGTCTGTGAAAGCCCGGGTTTAAAATCCGAAATACCTAATATACCCAGCCAATTTTCTCATCGTTCGATGTAGAATCGGAAAGGAAATGCGTTAATACATATTTCATACCTCGCTACCCTGCTACCGATGATGTGAATGGTATATTAATAATCAATAGAGATATGGTCATTTTTCCACCTTCGCAATGTATTTTAAATGGGAATAATCAGACTAGTTTTTGCCCATATATTGGTCACATTACGAGGTATTTACTTGAAATATGTATTAACGCATTTCCTTTCCGATTCTACATCAAACCATGAGAAAATTGTCTGAGTATTTTAGGTATTTCCAAAATCGAAAATTTTCATGTAGATTATATGAGCCATTTTACGATGGCTTTTACGGTAGAATCACATTGGTGAAATATTGGAAGCTTCGTTCGCTAGTACTACAAATAAACATGTTAAAACACGAGCTCATGCGTGCCGCAATCGTGGAAGCAGTTAAACGCTGTTGTGACAAGTAGGCAAGGGGTAGCTCGCGTTGATTTCAGTTTGGAAACAGTATCAAGCAATAGTGGGGCGACTCGCGTCGATTTCGGTTTGGAAACAGATTCAAGCAATAACGGGGCGACTCGCCTCGATTTCGGTTTGGAAACAGAATCAAGCAATAGTGGGGCGTTCTCACGTCGATTCCGGTTCAAGAAACAGAATTTTTAGTATCATCTAGTAGTGGGACGCAGCCGCGTCGATGCTGGTTTCGGAACCCGATACTTTCAAGATTTGCTGATTCTGGTAAAGAAAACGAAACTTTTTCGAAAATCCGAGTTAAACGCTTGAAAGTAAAAGCCCGATTAAACCCGAAACTGACAATGCCGAAAACAGAGTAACCCGGAATTATCGGGTACCCTTGACATGCTTAAGAGAGGACGTCCTCGTTTTAGACGTTTTTAGATTAGTTTATACCGCTTATGCACCATATTGTTCAAAGATTTATTACTATATTCACGTGGGATTGCATGATCTCAAGGTGGTTAGTTTAACAAATTATTTCCATTGTATATTTATGTATTTTGGTTGAATGATTGACATATTAGAACGTTATCGTTTTCGATATTTGTGTTTAAGATAGATGTCTATTCCTAGTGTATTCAATCTTAGGGCAAGAGGTCGTGACATTGTAGCGACTTTAACCTTAGATAAGAGCTGCTTTTCAGAAAATGTATTTAACTTAGCTATCTCCCATAGTGATTTTGGTACACAAGATAAAACTCTTCAAGGTTATGTCTATGGTAGTTTATCTATCCCATCCCCATGATTAGAATTGTAAAGAATAAAGATATTTAAGTTTCTTTTTGGAGTTTTCAGTATAATAAAATCAGTCTTGTTCTAAACTTGATAGACACTGTTTGGGCAGAGTTTCGATACTCGATTTAACTCCTACGTTAAAGTTCCCCGACCTAGTGTTACATTACTAAGTTGAATGTCTTAGAAATAATTCATACATAGCCATTTCATTTATGGAATAATATTCGCTATATGCACGGGACACTGTGCATATAGCGAACACGGCACCAGCCAACCTCCGTAGTGATTTTTCCTATCGCTGAGTTTTCGCGGGGTGAATTTTCATAGCGGTGATTGTTCCGCGGTGATTGCTCCGCCGTGATTTTACCTCGGTGAAATTACTGGTTCCCCGTATTTTTTATTCATTAATTAAGAATTTTCATTAAATTATAATTTGATTATTACTAAATTTAAATATTCCTTGTTTGATATTATTTATTTGAATTTTTCCTCCCTTTGAGTTATTAAAAACCAGGTATAAACCTAAACGATATCGTGTAATTTCATAGCACGTTAAATGCAAATGTGAATATGTTATTTCACGATATGGTTATAGTCAGCTATGAATAATGAAACTCGTGTAATGATGAGTTTTATAATGACTTCCATGTGCGATGCGATGAAATATACGCAGTTATCCACGACTGAGGGCTGTTGGCGGCAGTGGCGTTATTCGAATTTCGCAATTTCCGATTTGAATCGTGCCCAAGTTCGTCCCAAATGGAATCCGAGCGTGCCACATGGACGTCAAATTCCCGCGATGGCCGAAAACTAATAGACCTACAATTCCCACGATTTGCATTGCCAACAAATACTCCGGCTTTTCACACCTTTATTGCTTTTTAATTGACTCTTTTTTATGCCGACTTATAAAGGATCAGCAAGAAAAACCTATATTTCCTATATTAGATATTTTTGTGGTATTCAGCTCCATTGGAAACATAACCCACAACCGCTGCAAAATTATATAAAATACCTGCTCGCATTTTGTTCGGAGTACAACATCCAGGAAGTCAATATTGGTTTGGTAGGCATAAGAAAACAATCTCTTCTTTTTCCTTCCAACATTTTTTTGTTCTTTTTAATCCATGTTTTATCTCGGTTTTCTCTCGGTCAGTAAACAAAGAATGACATGTTAAAATCCATTCATAAATCGAAATTGTTAGGATTGAAATGAAGTTGTATCACCGACAACATGAGCTATCTATTTCTATATATGTTTTCGATCTGTGTTTCTGCTGTGGCAGGTACATTTCGACAGACGCGGCTTTATTGTCCTGTCGTCTTGGGCGCTCGCAGTTGTTTCGCGTCCTACGTTTGTTTATCTGCGAGGCGTGCCGCTGTGCCTTCCTTCGCCCACACGTTGGCTGGACATATATACGTTTACAATGCGAAATCGATACACGTAACGACCGATTCGAACACCGTCGATGCGCGTAATGTGCGCCGCTCGTCAGCGTTATGTTCGTGGACGCGCGCAAAACACGAAAAATCTACGTTGTTTTGATGAATGGCGTCGCGTATATTGTTTCATAGCCTTTGACAGAAAACGTAACTGTGTACCATGCTACCACTGTTGCTAGATGCTACTCCATCAATCGCATACACATTCGCTTTTTTTTTGATGTACAAAAATGTAATTTAAATTGCCAAATGTATTTTTACGAGTATGATAAGCTCTCGATAAATTGGACAATAAATATGTATAATCAAAGAGATACAAATAAAAGTTAATGACTGATAAATGTGAACTACTTTATTTGTATTTGTATTTGTCTCTAAAATAATAACTAGGGTTCACAAATGGATAAATGAACACGGATTATCGGGAAAACTAATTTTAAACTAATTTATAAGAATGGAAAATTTAAAGAAACATACTTCATCGCTGGCCTCTCAACGACGAAAATCAAACTTTGTTCTAAAATATGTCCTAATCTACATATCATAGAATGCCCATCCTTGTACTGATCGATTCCTTATTAAATATAGTTTGACTTGATATATCAATTTCGCCATAAAAGGTGGGTTATTATTGAGAAGTATATCGTACAAAAAAGAATTACTTTCAAGTCATTTTCCTGATAGCGAAAATGTCGCCGTTATTAGGCTCATTTTTTATGACTTTTAACAACTATTTTAAGTAATCAAATGAAACACTGTTCCTATAGTTTAAAGAAAATTTTATGCTGACTCGATTGGTGCATGATTTATACTTCCAGAAATAATGGAAATGTGAAGAAAATTGGAATATTTTGGACAAGACATTTTTGAGAACGGCAATGTTGACTTTATTCGAGTGAACTTCAATGATATATAACATGATTTCTAAATAAGTTATCGAAAAAGACTATAGCAGAAAACTGTGCAAAATTTCATTCTGAGTTTAATAGTATATGATTTCTATATATTGGAGAAAGGTATTAGAAAATATAAATAAATGTGAAATTTTAGAAGAAGTAATCATTTTTCTGGCATTGAAATCGTTGCCGCTAATAGACTATTCAACTATCATGAGTTATAATATCGGTTCCAAATAATCAGATGAAAAACTGCCCGAGGAGTTTGAAGATATTTTCACGCTGAATAGATTGGGGCATTACTTTTAATACTAGCAATACGGGAAATATAAAAAAATGAAAAACCAAAAACTCGACCTATAATACTTCGCAATACTTCTCTAACATTTAGTCTTTTATTACCCAACCCAAACTATCAAAACAAACTATATTTAATAAGGAATCGATCCGTATAAGCATTCTATACCAATCATATTAGAAAATATTTTAGAAAAAATAAGAATTTCACGTTTTACTTCCTCATTTTGCTGTAATTGGGTTCATGTTGCAAAATATGAGAGATAAATTTTCATAATAACTAATTGTATATTTCCCAAACTATCTATTTTCAAATTTAGAAACTAATTTAGGACCATGTTCTGATTATGAGATGAAGTATCCCCCCGTTGACATGAACGCACAATAAAGAGACCAGCGATGATGAGTTTTCGATGAACTGACCCACACCATTTTGCCATTTTGATATAACAGAACTAAGTGACTGATCGAATTTATGTTATATTAGCAGATTTACAAGACACATTACAGAAAATTGTATAATGTTAAATAATCGGTCGGTTATATTAAGATATTATAACAATGTGTTTGTAATTTTCATAATAATGACATTTGAATTGCCAAATATTTTATATCTGATAAGCTAATGATAAATTATACGATAAATATGAATATTTGTAGTTTATTACAAACAAACCATAAAATTTAATGATTGATAAATGAGCAGATGATGATTAATATATTTGTTTAACATTTTTGACTAAATTCCTACTACACAATAACTAACAATAAGATTAAACGATGTAATACAATGATTTACAAGTATTACTTCAAATTTTCAAGATAGGTTATGTAGTATTTAGCAACGTGGTAAAGATGGCGCTACTTCGATGCAAAACGAGTAGCGTCGTTCCAGGAGAATCACTAAGAATACCGGAATGAACCGAGAATTATGCGACGTGCAGTAGTAAAACTTAACTGCCTTGCACTATCGATGTCGTCTATCTTTTCCCTTAACAACTATAGTAAGGGTTGCAAATCACCGCTGTCCCAAACCAATAACTCATATTTCCATATGAGTAACTACTTATTCTTTTCCTTTTTAATGTAATAACCAAAGTTTAATAACAATAGATTGTTTAACTAGGGCTAGTCGCCAATAACATATGATTACAAATCATGCAAACACCCTGTTGGAAAGGGTGTTTGCATATGAGTCGTGGATGCCAGTTTCAATTCGAATACCGCCACTATGATATCACTTGAACGGGCATCCCTCGAATGGGGTGCGTCGGTGGGTGGTTGTACGAGCTCCATCGCTATCCGTGTGGAAAGCGCTGCGGTAAGTAGTATGTGCACGACTAAAACATGAGGGTCCCGGGCCGCACATATCTCATAGTCTAATTTCCGGCGAAGGTCGCTGACTAATAACGTGCAGCGCTTAAACGTTCTCGCCGCGTACTGGTTAACAAGATGTTTGTAGCTACTTGGGAGATTTGTGTTGCATACTTGCACAACACACAACATGGCCATACGGAAATTCGATAACTATTTTAATGAAAAAATGGCAAAATAAAACTGCTCTGATTATGGTTCATTAAATCAGTTACTTTCCTTATTCTTTGTAATAAAAGACTGAAAAATGATACATAAAAATCTAATAATAATATATCTCTAGTCGATTTGGTATTAAATAAAAGCTAAATGGTAATCAATTTAATTGTAAAAATATAATAGTTATAATTTCGCGCTTCTGGAAAGTTTAGTCCAAAGGCATGTTTTGCCTAGATTAGATGTAAATTCAGAAAACCGAAATAACTCTAGGAGACGCAGCTGGGCGAAATGTGTGCACCACAAGATAAAAGCAACGGTTAAGCAAGTTAAGCGAAAAACAGAAGCGCGTACGTGACTTAAGCTATGCTTCGAAAAACAAGTGGTACCAAGAGAATTGCATATGGTGAGAACGACTCCGTAGGCAGAAATCATGTAATTGTTATTGAGCAGTGACTGGAGAGTTAATTATTGCGCGCGGTTTGGCTAGTCGTTACTGAGTCGTTAGCAGTTCGGGAGGTTGTCAGTTCGGACTTAATTTGCGAGCTAGTAAGTCACTAGCTGGTTCGTGGTAGTCACCTCGTAAAATTCGGTCATGGTCCCTTTAACAGTGTAACATTAAGAAGTGAACAATAGGATCTTGTATTAAATTAATATATTGTTATGTTAAAACTACTCACATGTTATGTATTCACCACCTTGAATCCAACCTCATAGTCTTGCACCTCACAACCTAGCCAGCACGAGTGAATTACTAGCATGAGAAGGCACCTGTTTAGTTCAAACAGTTATGTTCAGGCAACAAGCAGAGAAGTCATCCACGATGATCTCTGACTGGTCCTCGTACGGTCCAGAGTTGACTATCATTACATGGTAAGTACCATTTATAAGTACTCCCGGTAAACGCGGTAGCATTTCGACCAATGTTACCAGGAGCCAAGCGAGTCCGCCAAGAAAATCCCCGTATGAGAAAACGCTCACATCTTTGAAATACGTAAATCCTCTCAGCAACTCCAGGTAACACCAAACCCTTGCGTCTCCACCAACCCTTGGTGGAGACCCCTTTACCTAATGCGATAATAAACAAATAGAATATAATTGACTTTTAAAGATCTAATTATTGAGAATGGTAAAATATGGGGAGCATACATCCTTATATATATATTGGCATGAATGCGAAAAGCTGACTAAGAAATTCATATTAAATAACAAGAAAACCACTTCTGGAAAATTTAGTCCAAAAGCATGTTTTGGGTAGATTAAATGTAAATTTAGGAATCCGAAAAAAATTTTAGGATAAGCAAAGCGCGCGGGCGAAACGTGTGTAACACACGATAAGAGTAACGAACAAACAAGTAACGGAAATCACAAGTGCGTACGTGAGTTAAGCAATGCTTGGAAAAACAAGTGGTACCACGCGCCATGTAGATGGTGAGAACTACGAGACCGCGTAGGCGGAAATCAGAATATATTCCAATGCCCAAGGGGCGATAGACAGTCAGTTAGTTGTTGGGCAGTTGGTTACAGAGAGTTAGTTAGTGAATGGGTAGCGGCTTGGACAGTCGTTATAGTAGACTCGGTCAGTCTTAGTTAGTCAGTTCGGATTTAATTTGCGAGCAAGTATGTCACTAGTTGTTTGGTAATGTGTTCTTTAACTGTGTAAAATTTGGAAGGGTATAAGAGGTTCTTTTGTTAAATCAATATATTGTCATATTAAAACTATTTGTGTGTTTGTGAGTGTTCATCACCTTGAAGCCATCCCCATAGTCTTGCACCCCACAGCCTACCTAGCCAGTTGAATAGCCATGTTCAGTCAACGAGCAGTGAAATCATCCACGATCTCTGTATTGTCTTCGTATGGTCCAGAGATGTGCATCAATAAATGGTAAGTACCATTTATAAGTATCCCCAGTACAACACGGTAACATGTCGAGCGAGAGTAGCAAAAAGCCAAGCGAGTAAACCCCTAAAAGAAAACCCCCGTACGAAAACTACCGCTACATCTGATGAAGATCGCCGAAACACACATAACGCGACAATATTATATTATATTTTATTTTAGATAAAGTAGAATAGATACAATAAATTATATGGTACATGCAGAAGCATCTTGTTTAAAAAGCGGAAAACATAATTTAGCCACCACCCAACTGGTACAATTCTCCTAATGATTCTCCCACCAATCATGCACTACTAGCATTCCACATCGAACCTAGCTGCCGAGTTACATATTAAAGATTCCCGAAATTATTTCGAAATCGTTACGAATAAAAGTTTTCATGTGTTTGTGGTAAATTTTGGTGTGTAAATTATTCAACAATGCAAATCATTTTAACAATCTCTACCAAAATATACAACCATATATAATGTGAAGTTTGTTTACCTTAGTAGAGGAATTATGTGTATTTTTTGCAATTTTCATGAAAGCATTATAATTTATTTGATATCTGTTAACCAAAAAACCTAACTTGTATACTATAAAACCTGCATAACAATAAATAGGCAATGTTTTTCAAAGCTGAGAACTTCTGGAAAGTCTCAGTAAAGTAGACTACTTTATTAATGTAACATACAATTAGGTTCCTAAATTTAAAGCCAATGAAATGAAAACGTAAGTAAAAAGTATTAGCAAATGAAATAGAAATAATTGTAAAATGCTACTACATTTTCAATAAATTATCAGGTATTAAAAAACTTTTGTGGCACCATCAGATTGAAAATTGATTTTGCCAACTATTAATGACTTACCAAATAATCGTGCATTTCTAGCTAATCTAAATATATCTGTTGCGGCAATCCATAGCCGCACAAACAATATTAAGATCAACAAATCTCAATCACCATCCGAATCTACAATCCTTAAACAGGCGGTAATCAACATCCGCCGAGACTAAACATCGAGAGTGCTGACACGTCAAAATCGATACGGCGCGATCGAGACGTAAGTGATCCGCACCAAATAAAAGATGGTCACGTCAGCATTTTCACCTGCTATATATAGTCGACATTTCGTCACCATCAACAGTCAGTCAAACCTGGACTCCGGCCGCGGCAGCCGTCTTCACCTGCAGCACTACCTTCTCAGGCAGGTCTGCCCCGTTGACCAGCGCTGTGATGACCGCCAATGCGAAGCAACCCGTACCGAGAACGAGATGATTCAGCAAATCCATACTCCGAAACCCGACTTCTGCATTCCACTCCACGCGCACAAACACAAACGACTTCCTATTTTCGCCAGTACGAGTCAGTCAATCCAAGACTCCGGCATCGGCAAGTCGTCATCACCTGCGACACTATCTTCAGCAGCCAGCCGTCTTCACCTTGTTGGCCATTGCCAACAACGAATCCACAATCATCTTCACTCAGTCAGTCCGAGTCAGTTCGACATCGACCTTAAACAGCGAGCCCGTATTTTTTTAGTCTTTTTGTTGTATATTTTAAGCTAAGATTTGATATTAATGTTTAGGAAGGAGAAGGAGTATGTGTATAATATGCCAATCATAAAGGTTTCAATATATAAATATATCAAGAAGTACTCCATAATCTACACTCTGTCACAGTTTGAATTTTAAAGCTAAAATATTTTAAGAAACTTTTAAGCCATACAACAGTATGTGGTACACACATTTCTAAAAAACGGAATGGTCACTATTATCATGTTTTAATACGTAAATGTTTACATATTCAAGGAAATACGTTTCGGAAAGGTGTTTTTAGATTGAAATACCAATTTGCAAACGGACAGATTTATTATGTTAATGCATATTGTTATTTACATTATCTCCATTAATATTAATAGGCATAATTATTCTTAATTAGTTGGTCAATAATATAATCATATAAAATAATGCTGTGTATCAAAACAATTTACGGAGTTCATTTACAGTAATTATTAATAAAAGCAAATTTTACGGATTAATTTATATGAGAAATATAATTCAACATGATTTGCCAAATAAAAATAACATGCAAATCTGTAAAAAATATCAATCATAATTGAAATACAAATGAATTTACCGATGAAATGTTTAATTCCAGCTGGTGGGAGTCACTTATCCAACAATTTCACCTGGTCGATGGATGAAAATTCCTCCCCTGAGGTTTATCACGCCGGGGTTTAGTTAACATCACGTCCACGAGTTGCAATATCATGGAACCCTGAGCGCCTTCGCCACCACCCTGTTCGTCGCACCCACGTCTCACAAAAGAACAATG
Organism: Weissflogia rhopalogaster; assembly: GCA_019419845.2. NCBI lineage: Eukaryota > Metazoa > Arthropoda > Insecta > Coleoptera > Staphylinidae > Weissflogia > Weissflogia rhopalogaster. The sequence goes on from WSZQ02112825.1 coordinate 45,691, forward strand.
ACAATGTGACTAAATGAGAATGAGAACGTGATCATCGTCGGGCGCCGTGCATCTCATTGCGCGTCAAACACGCGCGGGCGTGAAGGTGCGCCCACACCGAAGGTGCGAATCTTGGCGTTCATCAGCGCGCCAAACAGCGAAGAGGCGGGCGTCCTGTCTCACACCCCCCGGTGCAATGCAAAGGTGCCCGTGACGGCGGCAGCGAACGCGGATAGTTGCCTGCCATGCCAACCAGCCTGCCGCCCCTCAAGGGGTGTGCCGTCTTCGTGCAGGGCACATACCGTGTGCCTGCATACTTATGTGACACTTGGAGATATCTGCGCGCCGAAAATATTTAATTAAGATTCGGCAATGGCGTGCGAATGAGCGTTTGCCCTTTTAAGGTGTGGATGGGCGACAGGCAGGCAAGCGGCGGCGGCGGCGACGGCAGCGGTTGGCGGCGCCTTGTTTCACCTGAGCGCGTTCCCCGGCGTGCACAAACCGCGTCTTTGCGTTTATAATTCCGTGGCGCTGATGGAGTGTTCTCATTAATGCCACATCCCGACATCAAATGGGAATTTTATTCCTTCGTATGAAACTCCACTTATCCGCTGAAGACAAATTATGAATGAAATTACTCTGTAACTGATCACCTAATATTTTTACCTTTTAAAAACAGGGACAAAATACGAATATTTTTAAAGTTAAGTTTTTAATTTATTGCTTAAGATAGGTATTTGGTATTTTACCAGGATGTTGGAAACCGTTAGTTCACGCTTGTTGTTTATTTACCAAGTCTTTTTAAATATTATTCGGTCTATAGAAAGTATGGATATTGTAGATGTTGAGAGAGAGCGAGTGGCAGGCAGGGTGTGCCCGGATTGGCTAAGGGTAGGTTTGAAGAGTAGGTAGACGTGGTTGAGATGGATGGTGTGGGAAGTTAAAGGACCTCGGTCGAGGAGTTGTAAGATTTTTGTAAATAAAGTTAGTCACATCATGTTTTGAAAATGTAGTAATAGTGTTTCGTAGATAATTTACTAGTGATATCTTCGTAAAACTTTCCGTTTGGGTTTCTTAGTACATAATTATTTCCTTTAATATTAAAAAATATGTACATAACATAGAGGGACATAAGGTTTTTGGAGAGGCAATGGTGGGGCATAGCTAAATAAGGTTGGGAAACTTTGATCTATTTTTTATTCTACACTAGTTTTTAAAACTAGTAATATTAATACCACTCAATATTTTAAATTTACTAAAAAAACCTATAACGATCTAGGTTTTTAGTAAACTAAACTCGCTTGCTTTTGCTTACCTGACTATCAAGCAAAAAGTCAAGGAAGTATATACTCAAATATATGTTCTGAACATATCGTCTGGGTTACTTGGCATTGAAGAGAGAGAGAGAGAGAGAGAGGGGGGGAGGCAGAAGGATGTTGACGGGTGCATACAAACTAACTTTTCAGTCGGATGCAGGCCCTTGTATACTGAATTTCTTGCATACTATCCTCTTCACTTAAATATGTCATCCCTGTTAGTTAGTGCCTAATATGGCTGTTTCCTCTAGGTACAATATTGTAAACCTTTGCCGTATAAGTCTAACGTGTATTATTGTGCTTTTCGCGAACAGCGAATAGCACATCGTTACTGTCTGATACTTCCGCCACTCGCTTTTGGCTCACATCTGGAAGGGAGTTCAACAGGAGTTGGGAACCGTTAGTGCACGCTCGTCGTGTATATTCCCACTATCAGGGTATGTAGAAAGTATATACGTTTGAAAGATAAGGCAATTTCTTGGTCAGCAATTGATATTGATGGTTTGCACATTTTGCTTGTTGGGTAGCTTTTTGAGAGAAGCATAGCCGTAGCATGTCGGGGCACACCTTGTAGATGTTGTAGGAGAACAAGAGATAGGCGAGGGTGTGGCTGTGGAAAAATTTGAAGAGTGGTTGTACGAGGTAGAGACGAAAGGTGTGGGAAGTTGGAGGAGTCGGCCTCAGGCTAGGTGTTACTATTTTATGTTTATATTTTTCTTAATAAAGTTAGTCACAACTGTTATTTCGTCGTACCAACTTCTTTCTGCAGCTCAAACTTTGTTTCAAATGTATAATATTAAAAATGGAGTATATTTTGTATAGGTTAGTTTTAATCCAGGTTTCAATCTCCTTCACCAACACGAAACCTATCCTAAGCTTTCAATTTCAAATTTGTAATTTTCTCTTAAAATATTATAGTAATAAATTATGTTCCTCTTCAAGATATCGTCAAATTATAAATTCGGTCCCGTAACTGAACGTTGGTAATCAAATCCCTATGGAAATTATGGTTGAAGGGTTTAAACCGTAGATTGATGACATAAGATGTATGCTTTAATTATTAACCTCAGTTCATACTTTCAGGAAAATTGTTGCACAAAGATTGACTGACCACACTTTTACAGCATCAATACAAGTAACAATTATTTTTGTAACTTGACAATTAATATATTCTGAGAACACTATTAATCCTGGAAATTTGAAGATAATAATCTATTAACTGCCTGGATTGAAAAAGTATGATAATACTTTATGGTTAATCATTCTGACTTTAGCTCACAATATAAAGTCAAAATACCTAAGAAATGTCTTCCTCTTTTTTCTTTTCTTTGGTATTATCTTCGGCTCACATCGTCTTCTGATGTTGAAGTCCAATTTCTTTTCCATGGTTTGGCGTGTCTTCCTCTCCTTCTTCTTATAGCTATTTGGGAGCTAATGATTGTGCATTCGTTCCACATATTCGGAGCACTTCCTTCTTCTAGTATTACTCCTATTGAGAACGGCGAGGCAAGTTTGAGCCCTTTTTTATATTTGTCGCCAAATTATCTATATTCAGGCGTGAAAGATCTTTTGAACTGTTTAGTCTGCACCACATGTTTTTCACGTTTTTTGTAAGCCCTGAGTCGTCAAGTGGTTAATCAAGA